>ML218532.1:10243-30481 GCA_004785975.1 Popillia japonica
TATATGATCATATAGTATTATAATTAAATCACCAATATCTATCTAACTAACGCATATACATGATGAAAAATCGTTTAGAGCAAACTGCATTGTTTTTAAGTGAATGCAAAGTGCATGATTACATTAATGGTAGCAAGCCTATACTTATCTCTTCGTATCCGTCACTTATCATGAGCAAAAAAAAACAATCTCCATAATATGTATAATATACATCCACTATATTATGTATGTATGTATGTATACTGGTTAAACGCTGCAACTGATTGGAATAAACATGGGCAAGGTCTGAGTATGTGTTATCAGCTCGCAGTTATGAATACCGCCTTCTTTAGCCTTGTTAGCATGGATTTTTAAGTAACACATCGCCGTTTGATAATAAAAGACGTACTTACATACTTCTATTTATTAGCCAGCGTAACATTTCCTTAAACATATTGTTATCCTATATCCTTAACCTTTTTATCAATTAAGTGTGTTTCGAATGCTAAACGGATTGACAATGCTCATTCAATGTTACAACTGGAGCAATTTGATGTTATTAAGTTTGTTATTGCCCGACAAGGCGATATTGATTAGAGTATTTGTTTAAAAATTTAATCTCAATTTTTGCCGGAGGTGAACGCATATCAATCTTTGAAAGATTGACCTATAGCTCTCCAAGATGGCGAAAATTTTTCTTGGTAACCGGAAATATGTTCGTCTATCATACATACTTAACTGTCATAATTAGGTAGGTCAGGAGAACGAGTCTGATGTCAACACGGTGCGACATTTATTTAAGAAAAGCAGTTATACAACAGGCATGTGCAAACTGCAAGGCGGGATTAGTGCTAATTTTAAATCTTACCTTGAGTTGTTTTCAGGACGCAAACAGTCAAGGAGAAATACAATGTATAGGAAGTCCGGGTTAATAAGGGAGTGAATGCATTCAGTATTGTAATCAGTTACATACATAAATAGAGTTATTAGCTGGAATAATTAAAATTGTAGTCGAGATACGGTTGCATACTATAAACATCCGCGTAGAATTGATAAAATTGCATATCTAATACTTTTTGGATTTTCCAATTCAAATTTTATAGAAAATATTTACATCATTCAAGCCAAAACCTTTTTGGTTCTTCACTTCCTCCAATAATCACTAACCAACTGCTCAGACTAATATTTTGGAAGTTGAAATTAGGGAACTAAACATTCAAACTTTGACTGGGATGTGTTGCCTCTGGCCAGTACCATAATATGTAGTTCTAAGGATCCCTAAGTTATCGTGATTTGGCAGAATTTAGCCGTTTTTCCTTTGAAGTTATGGATAACCTCTCCTGAGTTCTGGCGATATTTATAAAGACTAGACGTATTCAGAAAAATATCTTGAATAGCTTCTGAAGAGTTTCTGCGGAAACTATAAAGGCCAGTCATACCTGAAAAATATTTTAAAATAGTAAATTTTAATAGATTTTTGTTTATTGGATTTTTTAGTAGGTAACACCCCAGGAGTCTTAGCGACCACTATTAAGATTAAAAAAATATTTGAGCCTCCTGAGTATGTATTCTGTATGACTCTATAGTCATCAAAGCAATATTTCGTAAGTTATTGCAATTCTTTCCCTTAAGCAAACGAGTAAATGATTTTTTTCTTCGTAGAAATTCTGGGCAACACTCTAGGGAGGTCTCCCAGAAGAATACTTATCAAGGACAACTGCGTTCAAGGAAGTATTTCGAAAATTATGGTATTGTAATTCTAATAAGTTTAGTTTCTTTTTATTTGTGGAATTCTAGGCAACAGTTCAAGTCGTTCAGTAGTAACCAATAAAATTTCGAGTTAAGTTTTCTCATGGTTTGTATCACCTTAAGAGTTTTCGAAAATTAGACAAAATATTTTTAAAATATTTAGAAAAAAGGTATTTTTGGAAAATCCTGAAAATAACATTCTGGCTTTTAATATTCTTATAAATGTCATAACACAGCCTACCAGGAAGGATATTAACCTTCTCATTTTTTTTTTCATATTTGTGGTCGAGGCAGCTGCAATTTTTGGTTTGAGTTCTAATTCTTTGAAATTCCGAGTTATTCGTTGAAATTTTAATAACCACCATAGCAGTTCTGGTAATGACTATAACTTGTTTAGTCATCTGTAAAGAACAATGTTTCGCAATTTTGTATTTCAAAATCCAGAAAAAAATGAATTTCTGAAATGGCAAAATAGACATTTTTGGCCTATGATTTTTTTGTAGGGGTCATACATACATACCTAGGTAGTACCTCAATTGGTTTAGTCGTAATTATTATGCTTTAATTAGGACACAGGAAGTTAACACAATTTTTTTATCTTAAAAAATTGATGAGGAAAAAAAGGACTTCTTCTTCTTTGTTTGTGAGCGCCTTTATTTCATTCAGCCAGAAATTGTGATGTTGTTTTTGCAGACTTGTTTTGTTAACTCTAGGGGGTGTTCAGTAACGGAGTTTGCATCTATTTTTTTTTTCTTATCTTGTTTTGATATATGTATGTTGCACTAATGATGTATTATGTACTATCTTTATTTTTCTTTTTTATTGCCTATTTTTGGTTTTCTGTTGAGCAATTAATAAATATATTATTATTATTGTGGTGGATATGGCAGTGATAACTTTTCAAGTAGTTATTGCGACGTTTTGTACGTCAAAAAAAACTGTGACAAATTGCAAAAGTTTCGATTTCTTTGTTCTGGGTTCTGGGCAATATTTTGAACTCGAGAGGAAGATAGTTTTGGCGCTAATTACAAAGATTGAAAGCGCCCAGTAGAATATTTCAAAAATTACGTCAATTATTTATTAAGATAAGATAAATAATATCAGTTTTCCTGATATGTTTTCCACTTGTAGGTCAATTACAACACTCTAATTCGAATAAAGATCAAATTTATTCCTCTTGATTATTTGACACGAATTAAATGTCAATTTTATTCCACTGACGAACTTGTATCGAAAACCAAATTATATTGTAAAGGTTTTGGAATAAATTTGATTTTTATTCGAATTAGAGTGCTGTAATTGACCTACAAGTGGAACAAATATCAGAAAAATCAGATAATCAGATATCAATTTTTTGGAATTCTGAGCTTTTCATTCAAATGGTATTGTAATGTTAAACAACAGATCGGTTGATAAAGGAAATCAACTTTCACTTTTCCAATTTCTTTTACTTGCAGTGGATGTTGCTGTAATGGGCTTAAAGCTATCAAAAAATTTGGTTTAAATTGAAAAATTTCCAATTTCTTTTTACATTCTGGGCTATATTTCAAAAGAGAGAGAGAGAGAGAATTTTGGTGGTAATTATTAAGATTGAAAGCATTCTGATGAATATTTCGAAAACTATTTTTCAAAAAATTAGAAATTCTTTGCAATTTTGATTTTTTTTTCGTTAAAATTTGGGGAACCACCATAACAGTCTTCACAATAACTATCAAAGTTTTTGGTTCTTCTTCTTCTTCTTCTTAATTTTGTACCTTCCTACCGAAAGGTGTAAGGTGCTTTGAGTTGAGGTTATCCATTCCTTCTCGTGTATTTCTCTCTCCACAGTTTTCTGTTTTTTCGTTTCTTCCTTTATTCCTTTCCTGAATCGCTCGTTTTTTGGCTTCTTCTCTTATTCCTTCTCCTCAAAGTTTTTGTTTTATTTCGAAATACAGAAAAAAAGATTAATTTTGAAGTTTTGGGGAGCAAATCTCTGTATAAAGCTAAAGCACTAGAACACAGAGCAATCAGACTATCATCAAAGTAATTTAGCTACTTTTCTATACACTACTGAAGAACTGGAACGTGAGGATTCAAGACTGCCCTAACAGGGGTAACTTGAAAATCCCAAAGATTTCTTATCACTGATATCAGGGGCTGGTTTGAAGTATGTAGACGAATATTTTGCATTGGCACCCTGGAAATTTTGGGAAAATGTTATACCTCAAAAAATTATAACAGATTTGGAAATTTTGATTTCTGCTCAAATTCTGACCAGCACCTAAGTATTAAAGTACAAAGGACTAAAGGACGAATATTACAAACTTTTTGGGATACCAATCACAAAATCCAGAAAAACTTTGTGTCTCAACGAAGCTAAGGCTTAAATTATTGGTGCAATCTGCAACATCGCCGTGTTCCCAAGCAATCTTCCATAAATCCTAGCTGTTTTGGATTTTGGCATCTAATCCAGTTAATTACTGCTTACAATCCGTTTCCTTCCTACCATAAGCAAGGTCTTTGACAGTTTGCACAATTTTTGGGATAGGTCTTCACGCAGTTTCGAACAATTTAATTGTGAAGAACGAGAAAGTGGTGTATGCAAATAGATTTTATCATAATATACGAGCACATTTGCCTTCACTTTCATCCTCCTTCCTGGTTTCAATTTAAAATTCTAAATAGACATCACCTTAGTTACACGATAACAAATTCTTACGTTTGACCTATATACGAATATACTCATTTCCTCCTTTAACACCGGCAAGCAAAAACTGCAACGAAATCGATATCGCCGCGTTCCCTCAACGTAACCGCCGTTTCGCAGATGCCACGCTCATCGGATCTCCTATTATTAGCAACGGCAATTGGATAAATAATGACATTCTCAAAATTCTCCAAAAAGCATCGTCTTCGTCGTTCGGGTCGCGTCGTTCGCCTCCAGCCGTCCACGCTGTGTACACACACACATACACAGAGAATCGGCGACGCATCAAGTCTGATCTATATTTATAATACGGGGGCGTCGACGCTGTATCCAGGCAACACGAGGTCATTGACACACGCGGCCGGTTTCACAGTTCCCGTATTCTTCTCTCTGGACTGATTTCCGCATTGCTTCGGTCGCAGCTTGTACACGTTCTCTCTGAGTATGCTGAGCCTGTGTTCGGGCGCATGTGAGTGTGAGCGTGCGTGTTTGTGTATGTATGTAAATACAGCTGCTCGCGTTAGTTTGTGGACAATTTAGGGAAGAACGTTGGTATAGGTCCGCCGATGTTGATGATGGTATAATAATAGGAAGGTTTTGATTCCTGAATTTTTAGGTCAAAAGATTTTTTCCTTCCTGGCGTCCGAAAGGCTTTTTAGGACAAGTTATTTGTAGATAAATGGCTAATTGACGCTTTTTTTGGTCTAATTTCATTCAATTATTGCTTTAGCAATCATAAAGGCTTGAAAATTCCAAAATCTGAATCAATATGCTCAAAAAAATCTTTCAAAAAGCATCGAATCTGTGACATATGTCAGTGATTTCAGCTTGAGAATGAACCACATCTTCAGACTGCTCGACCATCCATAAATTGCAGATGGCCAACTCCATCAGGTTAAAAGGGCAATTCTAGCCTGTTGGAGGGAATTCTACCTACATGTTATTAGGGTGGATCAACATGGTTGCTTCTTCTTAACTAGGATGTGGTAAATAAATTTAGTGTAAAGTAAGTGCCCAAAAATATCTCAGAGCTAGCGGAGGGGGTTCCCATGAATTGAGAATAGATGCAGCACTCCAGCACAATTTAGGCCAAAATTTGTTAGAAATTTGAAGCACAATCTGTATGAGAGTCAAACTATGTGCCGAAAGCCTAAATAAAATCGACTCTATTTTTAGCACTTTGAGGGCTATATAGGTATCTTTCAGTTTAATGTTAACTTTGAGATCTAGAAATATTCTGCTCAGTAATACAAATTATTGTCCAGATACTTTTGGGTGGAATTGTATATGCGCGTTTGTATTGAATCGTTTGTGTAAATGCGCGTGCTAAATAAAACAAAAGGCGTACGCGCGCACTTTTAACACACACAGGCAGATGCGTACAGGACTCCGGGCAATTCCGTACGTTCGACTTTGAAACGAACGGAACGGCTTCAGTCGAGTACAGTTTCGGGGTCTGCCCGGTTCGTACCTATTATTTAGGTTATCCTATGCGATATACGAAGTTGACGGCAGATGTTTAACGTAACCGATCCTCCATAGGTATAAATTGGTTTATTGATTTGGAAAATGCTATGGAAATATTTTTTATATGAATTTTTATGTTACTAGCTATTGTGGTAGTTAGTTTAAGCTAATTTATATCATTAATTGTTCGGCAAAACACAAAATTTTTTAATAAAATTTAATTATACGACAGGTAAATCCCCTAAATCTAACCTTAAACTCAAACTCATACAGTACTGTTCAAAAATATGATGCAATTAGGCTATACAGAGTCCTGCAACAGAATTCCGGTCTTTGATTGCTCATTTGCTATTCAAGTGACACGATTTTCTGAAACACACTGTGAAACTAGACATTAAGGAGTATGTCTCAAAATTATTTTGGATTATACAGGGTGTTCGAAAAATAATCGGCATAATCACATATATTTTTTAAATAGAACATTGTGTATATTTTTGCATTTTTGGATGTCACTGACTCTTGTCTATACGTACCTATTTTATTTTTTATTTGATGTGCTTGTTTAGTGGAAATTAATATATTTGTTAAAAAATCGATATTTACATAGCGCCATTAAAAAAATCACTACTGTCACAAATGCGTTGTTTAACAATGAAATAGTTGGAAATTCTTTTAGCAAGGTACAGATGTATGGTTTAGGCAAAAATTCATGCTGTTGCGACGTACAGGGCGTTCAGAATTCATGATCCAGTTTCGGAAACTTTGACTAACTTTTTTAGATTTTTTTTTAAATTGGACACCCTGTATATTTTTGCATAAACAGGTGCCGATCATAATTGTCAACAATTTTTGTTAATATGTTCCTATGACTATCTATAGTAGTTTTTGATAAAAAAGCAAAATTTAAAAATGTGTACGAAATACATTGTGTAGATATGTACATACTTAGGTGTTAAATGTGCTATGATTGCATAAAATGTGAAAATATAAATACCGCCACGTATGTTAATACTAATAAAAAGTTGGGTTACTATAGTGATATGTAAATGAATAGAATATAATAGGGTAACAAGCGCTGAATTTATATTTTAAGTCTACTTCATAGTATGAATTATTTTAACAAAGAACTTGTATTCGTGACCTTTATATTATGCTCAATTTATGCCCAAAACTATCCCGACAAAAGACATTCAGACGAAAGATGTATATTTTTACATAAACGGTTGCAGATCTTAATTATGGACAAATTTTGTTAATTACATAAATTATGTATGACTATTTCTAGTCGTTTTTGCTAAAATCGTACAATTCAAAATATGTAACTAATAACAAAATGAAAGCAACGAAAAACATAAACCAAACTAAGGAAATATACCCTACAATAGAGTTTTAAAATACATTCCATACATCCAAACAAAGACGCAAGCAATGGCTGAAGGAATTTCCTACTATCCATGAAAGTGATTCTTTTACCAAATTCCTTGAACGAAAGTCCCATTGCTTTCTCTTTCTTCACTAATTTTCTTTTGGCTGAAAGTGGGATTTTCCGTTGTCATAAAAAAATAACGATAATTCATTGCTCTCAGTTCTTACAAGTTTTGATCTATTTGCTGTTTTATACTTCACACTTCCCGTTCCTATGAACCTTTTCAACAACATCTTAAAACATCTTTTATCTGGATGTTTTTTATCAGGATATTTTTGAGCATAAATTCTGTTTGCAAGAAATATCGCTGTTACGTAATTCAAAGATATCTACAAGTTCTTCTTTAGAATTATTCATACCGTGAAATAAACTTTTACAATATAAATTCAAAGCCTGAAACACTATTATTTCTATTCATTTACATACCACTATAGTAACCCAACTTTTCATTAGTATTAACATACTCGGCAGTATTCATATTTTCCCATTTATGCAATCCTAGCATATTTGATATCTACGTACATATGTATTTCAATACTGCAATTCGTAGACTGTTTTAAATTTTGCCTTTTTATCAAAAACGACTACAGATAGTCATAGGAATATATTATGAAAAATTGTTCATAATTAGGATCCGCATCCGCTTATGCAAAAATATACAAGGTGTCCAATTTAAAAAAAAATCTAAAAAAGTTAGTTAAAGTTTCCGAAATTAGTTCATGAATTCTGAACACCCTGTAAGTCGCAAGAGCTTGAAATTTTGCCCACAGTCTCTTCTATGGCTTGCTAAAAGAATTCCCAATTATTTCATCGTAAACATCACATTTGTGGCAGTACTGATTTTTTTAATGGGGCTATGTAAATATCGGTTTTTTAACAAAAATATTAATTTCCACTAAACAAGTGCATCAAATAAACAAATAAAATAAGTACGTATAGACAATAGTCAGGGATATCCAAAAATGCAAAAATATACACAATGTTCTATTTAAAAAATATGTATGTGATTATGCCCATTGTTTTCCGAACACTCTGTATAAGCCAAAATTATTTTAAGATATACTCCTTAATATCTAGCTTCATCGTGTGTTTCAGAAAAACATTTCACTTGAATAGCAAATGAGCAATCAAAGACCGGAGTTCAGCTGCAGGACCCTGTATACCGTTGAAATTTGTTGAATGTGACAGATTATATGTATGGGGGAGCACCTGTAAGATGAATATTGCCTTCAAATAAAGTCCACGTATTATACGAGGGTGGTCTGAAAATTAACTTGATTCACAAACTAGAGGGCGCAAACGTAATCATATCATATGTAGTCATAAAGTTGCATTCTTATGAATTAATTTTCTTTGGTCTTAAGTTATTCTTTTATCTGGAAGGGAAAACAGCAAAGTAAATTCATGAGAGGACCAGTGAAAGTGCGCAAGTTAGCGAAAGCCACAGGCATCTCAAGTGAGCTAGATCACTTCGTTTCGAAACTTGGATGCACCTCTATGTCCCGGAAACAAAACAGCAGTTGAGACAATTAATTGCCCATGGCGCATGAGATCCGAAAAAATCGAAATGAGTTCCATCCACTGGAAAGATCATGGCATCAGTTTTTTTGGAGGCAAAGAGAATTCTCCTAATTGACTACCTCGAAAAGGGAAGAAGCATTACCGTCACTTTAGGACCGATTAAAGGGAGCAATAACTGAGAAATGCCCAGGAATAGTGAAGAAAAAGGTGTTGCTTCACCATGGCAATTCCTTCGTACATGCAAGCCGTGTCGGTTAGCAAAAATTGGCCAAGCTTCGATTTCAACTGCTTCCGCATCCTGCGTATTCGCCAGATGTAGCTCCCTTGGACTACCACCAATTCTCCAAACTAAAAACTTTTCTGGCAGGACGAAAATTTGAGTCCAATGAAGAGATCATACAGGAAGTAAACCAGAATTTTGAAACCATCGAAGAAATTCATTTCCATGAAGGAATCGCGGAGCTGGAGAAGTGTTGGGGCAAGTGCGTTGACCTTCGAGGGGACTATGTCGATAGATAAAGTACGTTGCAAAACTCAAATTGTTTTCTTTCATAGCAAACCAGCGAGTAGGGCCAGAATTTGGGGACAGAATATATTCATTTCATCTAGAACAACTATTGAATCAAGTCCCAGTTACACTAGAAAGGGCAGAAGCTAAATCAACGTAAGCTGGAAGCAGTATTAGACGATACTGAAGAAGAGAATGCACCAGAGAAAATACATTTTAGACGTGGACGATTATCTCTTCCTATGTCCATACTACCCCACTAAATACATCCCTGACGACTTACGAATCGACAAAAAAGAAGCACTAGCCATAGCCCAATATTGGCCTGGAAGATTTTGAAAGGTTTCTTGGCAAGAAAAAGTAAGTGAGGCAAGAAGAATTGCCCACAAGGAGTGATGGAGTGAGGACATGGAAGCTATTGAACGTACAATGGAAAAACATTAATCAATTCAATAGGAAGCCCAAAAATTTCGTTCGTTTTTCTTGTTGGATCGGCTAATTCCGAAACCATCCTCATTTTAACTGCACAGTCAGGCTTTTACTCAACCTGATTTTTTATCAACATGGTTTTGATTGCCATGCAGTATCATCTTACCGTTTTCAAACCATCCTAATAACTATTGTGTATGAGACAAAAGTATTCGTTTAATTTAATTTAATTGCTCTGCAACACAGCTCGGCTACATCGAAAAACATTTATTGGAACTGGTGCTACACTTCCTTCTTCTGTTGCGTATAGAATAACAAATATTTTCCAGCTATTTATATCCAACAAATATCCAGGCAATTACATAAGTTACATAGACTGGCGTGAATTTTCAAAGGTAAATATCAATGCACCTTTACGTAACATACTGCGATTCTTTTACGGTTAGTTGATTCCGTATATTTTACATATTCTCACGTTCCTCATTGACCATTATGTATAGAACGCAAAGAGATTGGAGAGAATCTTGTTACTATCTAACAAATTCGATATACTTTTACTTCAAGTTATGTATTAGAATTATGTTATTTATAATCTGGTACAATTATGAAGCGTATAGGAACGCATGAATAAACCATTTTATTAGATGGGAAATTCAATGAAAATGCAATCAACTTGTTTATTTATTTTATGTAAGTGCATTAACTGGATCCCATAATAGTGCCAGTACCGTTTATTTAATGTTACCGTTTATAAATGTTATCTTATTTGCGTTACAGTTGTATAAATGTTAGATATAATTTCATACTATTGCTTTCTAATGAAAATATTCATATTTAGATGTGATTAACATTTTTTTTCTTAAAATCCATTGTGAGTGCATGGAGGTACATACGCCCAATATAATTTCCTCTTATGTGGCAAGACGAATAATTATTGTAATAATGTAAAGATGATTTAGGAATTATCGATATTTTGTGGCAGGAAAATTTTCATAATCTTTCAGACTAATATTGGAATATGTCCAGTGCTTCTGCTACACCCATCCTGATACGGTTTAAACTTCCCCAAAACTTCCAGTTCTCTGTTGGGGATGGTAGTCTGCTGGTGGATCACTAAAGTCGGTGTTTAGGAATCTATTGCGAAATTTAAGTCTTTTGATGTCGTAGAACGGCGCTAGGATTATTGGCCTTGGTTTGGTGTACAGAAGCACTCATTGAGTTTGGCCATTGGGTGCATGATGAAGCAGCTCTTTATCATATCATTCAACGTGATGACATTTCTTTGTTTTTGGAAATACTCAATGTGGATTTATACCACGTCGATCGCAAAAAAAAAACAGAGCCTTTCTAACTACACGAGGTTTTGAATCTTCAATCATCTTCTTCCAGACTGCGCCGTGTACTGACACATGAGGTGGTGGTCCGAGTTAGTATTTCACTTTCAATATCTCTGTGGATTTTGGCGATCTTTTCTAAATAGGGTGGCGCCAATAAAATACACAGCACTTTGTTGCAAAGAATTTTGAGTCTTTTGATTTGAGAATTTCTGGGGTTGGATAAGACGACGACATGGTTTCGAGAATTTAAACGTGGTGATGTCTATGTGAAAAACAGAGAGCACTCTGGTAGATTAGAAAAATGAGAAGACCAGCAATTGCAGGAATTATTGGGCGATGACCCAACTCAAACTCAACAGCAATTAGCAGAAGTAATAGATGTTTCACAAGAAACAATCAGTAGCCGTTTACAAGCAATGGAGAAGATTAGTAAATTTGGTAAGTGGGTCCTGCAGCAGTAGAAAATTGGAATATCACCTGTGACGAAGAATGGATTTATTCTGAAAATCCAAAGCGGAAAAAATCGTGGCTTTCATCTGGTGAAGCCGGTAAGGGAGAGTGGAGCACAGAGGACTTCTTAAATATTACTACTATACTGTACCTACCACATCATTTTATCATGATGCATCATATTATTCAACGTGATGACATTTTCTTGTTTTTGGAAATAATCAATGTGGATTTATCCCACGTGGATCGCAGAAAAAACAGCCTTTCTAACTACACGAGGATTTGAATTTTCAATCATCTTCTTCCAGACTGCGCCGTGGATTGACACAGGAGGTGGTGGTCCGAGTTAGTATTTCAATTTCAATGTCTGTGGATTTTGGCGTTCTTTTCTAAATAGGGTGGCGCCAATAAGATACACAGCACGTTGTTGCAAAGAACTTTGAGTGTTTTGATTTGAGAATTTCTGGGGTTGGATAAGACGAAGATCGCAGTTATAAACACATTAAGGATGTATGTACTTAAGTGAAGTTTGTTTTTAGTTTTGCAATTCTGGATTAACCTATTCAAATTGTAATTTTCCTAAAAGCTTGTCAAATCCTGTAGGGAATTAAGTTGGTCACTTATTGAGTTTGAGAATTTTCTTAAATGTTTTGAGGCCATATGCGCATAGCTGGAATTTGTAGAAAGGAGAGAAGGCGAAACAGCCACCAATCTTTTTTCCTCGAACACATCAGGGAAGCCAGGGCTGATTATGCCCGAACTAGACCGACTTAGCATGTTGCCTTTTCGCATTTGCTATGGAATTTGGGAAGCTACATAAAACCAAATTCGGTAAGGATATACCAGGATTGGAATGCAGTACCCTATTCAGTCCATTATTTTTATTATTTCTTAGGTGAAAAATTGTGGATCTATCATTCATCCATGATTATGAATCCATGCAAAAACTACTATTTTGAGGTGCTTTTTTTTACAATTTTTGGGGTACAACGTTATTATCTTTTTTCTTTGGTTAAAACATGCCACAATTTAAGTTTGTGAAAGAAGTTTTAAGGTCGCCCAACGCTATTTTACATATACCAGGTGTAGGCAGGGTGTAGTTTTTTTTCCGGTTTCACTGAGAGGTGGCAAAAGAACATTTGTGATACGCATTAGTTGCGCCTGTTTCTTGGTAGAAACATATTCTGACCACGTTCCATCGACTAGAACATGTAACTAGAACATGTGAGTCAAAACTGAGAAGACCAGCAATTGAAGGAGTTATTGGGCGATGATCCAACTCAAACTCAACAGCAATCAGCAGAAGTAATAGATGTTTCACAAGAAACAATCGGCAGACGTTTACAAGCAATGGAGAAGATTAGTAAACTTGGTAAGTGCGTCCTAGAGCAGTAGAAAATTGGAATCACCTGTGACGAAAAATGGATTCATTTTGAAAATCCAAAGCGGAAAAATCGTGGCCTTTATGTGGTGAAGCCGGTAGGGGTGAGTGGCGCACAGAGGATCGCCGGGGCACAGAAGACTTCTTAAATACTTTTGGTGTAAGTATGCTGCAGTGAGATTTGTAGGTTAAAACAGCGTTTGCAGTTACAATGCGAAAGAAACTGTTTATAGAGTAAGGTTTGTAATATTTTCTTGTTATTACATCCCCTAAAACCGTTGATGGTATTTAATTTGTGTTTATTCACTAGAGGCATTTAAAACCGCTATTCATAACGTTTCAAATAATTTAGAATTGTGAATCAACTAACCTATAAAAAATTAATTAACAGTTGGAAATGTACATTTGGGGCAGAGCAGACCGATATGTGGTCCTTTGTGCCCCACTAAGTTTAAACTGCATTTCAGATGGTGCGTACTTATCAAAAAAGAAATCTGGTGCACAGTGGACCGTACAAGAGGCCGATCAATGCGATTAAAAAGGCCGAGTTAACTATTACAAAAGCAGCTAAGCAGTATGGTGTCCCAAAAACTTGCCTTTTACGACGTATTAAAAGCAACAATATTACGGCTCCTCGAAATGATAACTATAAGCAGGTTTTCACTGAAGAACAGGAACAACAACTTGTTAAACATATCCTCGACATGGAAGCAAGATTTTATGGTTTAACTCCAACAGATATACGAACAATTGCTTTCCAAGCTGCAGAAAATATGAAAATTAGCCATCCCTTCAATAAAGAGAAAAGAATGGCAGGCGTGGACTGGTTATATAATTTCAGGAAAAGGCATCCCAATCTATCATTGGGAGCACCAGAACCAACCAGCGTTGCCAGAGCAGCTGGATTTAGTAAAATTGAGGTTACCAAATTTTTTGATTTACTCTCCTCGGTTATGAAAAAATACAAATTTCAAGCTAACCAAATCTACAATCCCGACGAAACTGGCATAAATACTGTACCTAATCCCAGAAAAATTCTTGCACAAAAAGTTTGGAAGCAAGTAGGTCGCATAATTAGCACGGAGAGAGGTTTCATGTTACGGTGACTTGCGCAATATCGGCATCGGGCTCCTATGTACATTCCGCCATTTGTACTTTTCCCTAGGAAAAAAATGACATAATTATTGATGAAGGGTTGTCTTGCTGGGACTGTAGGTTATGCAAATGGTAGCGGTTGGATGGATATTGAGCATTTTGTTAAATATTTAGAACATTTTGCTAAAACACACAAACGCTTCCGAGGAAAGAAAAATATTGTTGATTCCAGATAACCATTCTAGTCGTCGTAATCTTGAAGCTACTTTAAGACGCGTAGTTTAAATATTGTGATGATCTCAATTCCTCCCCATACTAGCCCATTAAAATGCCAGTATGCGCGAGAATGTGATAAATGGATTACTAATCACCCAGCACAAAAAATATCGATTTACGATGTAATGGAAATTTTTGGTAGAGCAGTTTTAAACGTTGCCACTCTTGAAAAGGTTGTTAAAGGTTTTAGTGTAACAGGAATCTATCCGCTAAATCCGGATACATTTTCGGACACAGATTTCCTTCCCTCATCAGTCACTGATATTACAAAAGAATCGCTCGAAAAACTAACTAATAACGAGAACACTTTAGATCCAATCCCAGGTTCATCAGCTTCCTGTGAAATTGACACAATTGTTCTCATCAACGCCGCATCAACGCCGCATAAAGAAGCCACACAGGAACTAATCCCAAAAGATCAATCAGAAAAGAGTTTAGAAAACATTCTGTCTGTACCTTCACCGTTGCCAAAGTTTTGAAAATCTACGCTTAAGCGAAAAGCACAAACGGCAGAAGAGTTTAAAAATTCTCTGGAAGCTGAAATTCAAGAGAAGAAGAGAAAACCGTCGGTGAAAGGAAAGGATAATGTAAACGTTAAAAGGGTTAAAAGAAATTGCTATTCGTCAACTTCAAAGCATAAAATATCGAAGAAAGGAGCATGCTTATCGAAAACAGGAAACAGACTTCAAATAAGAAGAAAATGTGGTGATGACTCTAGCGAATCAGAGGACGACACCAATCCTAAATGCATCTATTGTGTTGGAAAATTTTTAAAGTCTAAATCGGATGAGGGATGGATTCAGTGCCAAGAATGCCACAAATGGGGCTCACGATATGTGTGCAGGTGCATCAGAAAATGACGATAAGTTCGTATGCATAAATTGTGACGAAACTAGTTTCTATATTTCAAGAAAATAACGATTCGCTTTTAATTCTTTTTTTATTAAAGCGAACATTTAATTGTTATTTTTGCCATATACTTTCTAAGTTTATTTAAGAGTAAAATGTGTTTTGTGACTAAATATAGGTACTTTCTTCCTGTTCCCCGAGGTATGGGACACAGAGGACTGACAGTATAAACTCATTTTTTTTTAATATAACCAGTTCTAGTTTCTATTTGTTAAAAATGTTTACATCAAACGATAACATACGAGTGTAGTTCCAACATCCTACGAATGCAGATTCCAATCATAAACCATATCCAAATACAAACACATTTTGTCTTAAGTGGTCCTCTGTGCCCCACTCTCCCCTACTTCAACACCAAGCCCAAATCGTTTCGAGAAGAATACCATGCTGTGTTTGGTGGGATCAGAGCGGTATTACATATCTATTAGGTACCATTGAAGACTGGCGAAACTGTTAATACACAACGAATTAATCGAAAGACCGGAATGGGCAGTAGAAGGCATGACAAAGCAAAATCAGTGGAAGATATCTTGATGGAAAATGGCTCGATGAATGGTTGGCCGCAAAAGACAGACATTTTTTCTGGGATGGTGTTCATCAGTTACCTAAAAGATGGGCGAAAAGTATAGAAGCTGATGCGGCCAATATTTTGACTAAAAAAAAATAAATTAACCCACACACACTTGGTAAATTATTGGTAGTGCAATATTCAATTATCCTTTTTTTCGAAAAAATGGATTATTTTAGCATTTTTCTTGACGCATATTATGAATTTCTTTTTGAAGATCTTTCTAAGTACGAGAGAAATAATTAATATAAAATAAAATACCTAAAATGCGCAATTTTATATGTGTAAACAAGTAATAAAACCTCTTGAAAACAGCTACATACGCGCTGATTTAAAATACTCGTATAGACACATCTGACGAAGTGAACGGTACACATACATAAGTACTTACATGCAGAGTTTAGATATTTCCTGTAAGGCCATAATTAACACTGCACGTCACGCTATCCAAGCATGCTGCGGTTACATCACATAATATCATGATAGTAATTTTCTCGGCTATGAAATGCTACAATCTCTGAAACTCCTGTCCCCGCCAAATTCAGTGTGATAGAATAGGATTTCTTGCGATTTGTGCATTTCGTTCGATCGTAACGGCCGCGTGGTACTTCAAATAATTCGTTACTATTTCCGTTTTCTAAGCGAATTCATTCTACGCTTCAAATAAACAAGGACGTCGAAATTGAAATGCGTCATTTTTTTTTGCGAATCGAAAGGTCTAATTTTCAAATCGCAGTAGTGCTCGATTCAGTATTGCTTTTAATTTTAGTCTATCCGCAGGTTAAATAAATAAAAAAAAAACAAAGAAATTCTGCGCATTATAAACATTCATGGCTATATCCTTGGTATTATTTTCGAATTAGTATTTCATTTTAGAAATGTGTACATATTATGTTATTCACTAATATATAATTTTACTAGAGAGAGAGAAAGATAAAAATAATAAAATCGAGGACATTTTTACATGGATTCCTATCTTGATGAGTGGAGAGAAACCAGCTGACATTTGTGCTCCGAGCTTGAACATCAAGGCCGGTGGAAGACGCGGGATGAAGAATGGGAGATATGAGATCGACGACTGTGTGGGTACGTACAACGTCGATGCGTCTGGACGCAGCCGTCCTTGGCCGTGGCATTTTGCCTAATCAATACGCACTTCACGCGTGGTCTTCTCCTCTCAGTAGGGCATACGATACAAGGACCGAATTACGTTTCTCCCCCCATATACGCTTTACTCTACCTGTAGTACGCTATGTTTACGTCGTAATGTCAAACACAATTCATTTGAGAAAATATGTCCAATATACATATATACATATATGGAGTTTTGTATACTTATACGGTGTCCCAAAAACAAGCCGATGAGATTTAAAGGGTGGTTCAAAATGCGTTTTTTCAATACTTTGTCCATTCATTTCGAGATCTTCCATCATGAAACCACAAGCTTAAAGCTTGAAGCCTTCGATATTATTTACCAAAGTTAAAGGATTATTATTAAATCTGTTAGTTTTTTCTTTAGTTCTGATTGTAAGTTTCTTTCATTTCTGGTTTAAGAAGAAGAGCAGCAGAATATAAGCATATGTGTAATTTGCCATAATATAATATGCCATTAATAATTGCTTGTTCTCAACAAATTTGATATTATTATTATTATTATTTAGGTGAAACAAAGCTGTATATACGGCCTTGAGCAGGCAAGCATATCAGTGTCAGCTAGGATCTTACTTGCTGTGTGTGGTAACTTATCCATACTCCTGATAATGCAGTGTTACAGCCGCATTTATGATTTCGGGAGGGTGGGTCTTATTTGTTTTCTTGGAGAGGTATGGTATTGTGTGTTGACTGTGCATATACATATGTCATTTATGTATTCTGGCTCAGTACTTGTCTCATAATACTACTAGACTCCAGCACCACTATTTTTTGTAGTTGCTTATATATTGTAGGTTGCAAATTCAACGTTCTAAGAGCATCATATAGCTTTTGCGGGATCTCCCCAGTTGCACCATTTATAATTGGTATAATAATTACTTTTGTTTGGTTCCATGTTTCGTTTAGATCTTGTGCAAGAGGCAGGTATTTGTCGATCTTGTCTCTTTGATTCGCCTGGATGTTGGATGGCGCGGGTACAGATATGTCGATAAGGTATGTTGTTTTGCTTTCTCGGTCTTTCAGAGTAATATCCGGTCTGTTATGTTGGACAGTTCTATCAGTTTGTAGCGTCCTATTCCAGTACACCGTCGCCTTAGGGAGTTCTAATATGTTCCTGGGCTGATCCTTGTAGTAAGGCCTGATGTAGTATCATGGACAGATAGAATGTTCGGGTATACGGAGTGCATGTTGCGCTCCTGATACAATATCGATTGTGCCGTCAAGCGAATTGTATCAGGAGCGCAGTTTGCACTCCGTACACCCGGACATTCTATCTGTCCATGACTGTACAACTTTTGCAACATTGTTGTGGCGTCTGGTGTACTCCTTCGGTGCTAGTATGGATCATCCACTCAGTATGTGCTCTATTGTTTCTGATTTTTGACCATATATTCTACAAGCTGTGCTGGCAATGTTCTCTTTAAGTATGTTTCTTGTAGTTGAGGGTTGGAACAGTTTGGTCCTGAATGGCCATTATAAATCCCTCCGTTTCAACAAACAGGTTGCTACTGCACATCCATTTCAGTGTCGCCTCTTTGTCTATGTGTTCACCGTGTGCAGTATGGATGTATCTTCCGTGCAGTTCTTTACTTTTCCAGGATTGTATTTTCTAGTTGTCATTTACGATCTTTATCATTATTATTATTATTATTATTATTTTCCAATAATCGATGCAAAACATTTTTCAGGAAATTTAAGATACATATTTGCGTTAAAAGTGGCAAGCATTAAGTGAACTGTTCTTCTAACTAATGATGCTTTCTAACAATATCAACCCACATGTTAATACTAAATTATTGCTGGTGTCTTTTAGAGATCATACCATGAGAATTTCTATCATACCAAATGTGACTGCTATATCGGCAAAATCATGTTTGTTCTGATCCAACAATCATTGGTAAACACCCAACCAATGTGATTTTCAGGATTTCAAGTTTGTACGCAAAAAATGTTTGTTTTGGTGTCTCCCACCCCTATACTTCAAGTTTCTCATTATGCTTTTAGGCATACTAGGGTATATGTAGAGGGTTTAACAATTAATTACAGTATTAAGAAAGATAATTCTCCAAAAAAATACTGTATTATCAACACCTAATACAAAAATTGTTCATAAATATTTCAGAATATTTTAAAAACTTAAAGAACATCACTAAAAGTGTTTTTACATAAAGTGTTTTCAACTGCGACAAGACCAAGCTGATCCTGGCATAATTGGCGATTAGTTTAATTGCATAGCGACAAACGATTGACAACTGGTGTTTTTCTTGCTGGTTTAGGGCAGTTGTTATAACTTGTGCAAAAAACCTAGGCAGAAACATGTGTTTAAAAACCTGATCCTCTCAGACCTACATCCTCAAACGCGAAGTCATCCACCTCCTTAGTGCAAGGTTCACCTTTTCAGTGATTCGCTACCCATAACCAAAAATATTCATCTTAGTGTTAGATTAGATTCGATTATTCTTAGTCTCTCTTCACTGCGATAAATGGGAACTGTTGTGAATTCTTTTGCTAATCTTTCGGGCAGATTGATCTCCAATCTTCTGAAGTAGTTTAAAATCGTGTTGTGGGCTATTGCCCTGATATCAAGCAGTTTAGGTGGCGTATTATCACCACAAAGTCGTACGCAATATGTTATGTTTTTTCAATGCATAATGTAACAAAATTGAAATACATTGCTGGCCAACCTGCATATCTTGAGGTGATCTTGAGCTCAAAGGGACATCCCAGTGATGATAAGGACTCTTTTATTGAGGTCCATAGATAGTAATTTAACCATAGTGACTGAGAAAGAGGATAAACTTTCTTGATTGTTTTAGTTAATTGGAAAATATTCAACTTATTCTCTAACTTCTTTTTAAATTCTGACTTCCTGAATCCTAATCTAATTACAATAACTAATTTGCATCAGCATTTTCAAAGTTTACCCCTCAGCTGTTTTCTGAACTTCTAAGATACGGTAGCTAGGTTGCACTCACAGCTTACGCTGTGATGATAGGAAAGAAGGGTGATAGCGTCTTTTCTTTGGCCTCCTTTTTTCTACTCCTCAAAGGTGATTTAAAAATAACTTGTTAATTAAAGTAGTGGAAGCTGTGTATGTGCTACAAGGTGACGCAAGCTATTTTGTATGGTTATGAATTGGGTGTAAAATTGTGAAGGGAAGAATACATTTAACCAATCCATGTTAAAACCCTCTATTGCATATTGTTCCCAAATGGGAAAACAAACCTAAAAGGTCCCAAAGTACAGATAAGGTTTCTTTATAAAAATTACGGTTAGAGCTATCAGGATATAATCTTAAATATCTA
>SMLS01067670.1:0-49990 GCA_004785975.1 Popillia japonica
TGTCACATAATTTCTTTTTTTTATATTATTAATTTTTAAAACAAACGTCTTTATCACATCCAGCGGTCAACGAACGAACGTTTGCGTTACTTTAAAAAAGAACAAATCAGAAATTAAGAATAAACTGAATGGAGTGTTTTATTGTGATATACACTCGAGTTTAATTCGGAGATATAAAACGGGAATTTTAATTAAAAGATTAATGAGAAGGTCTCAAGTTACAGATCCACATGATAGTGTTATGGGATAGGCGTAATTTAAAATAGAAAAGACATTCAATGACCTCATACACTGCACTGGAGAATTGTGTAGAACTGTTAATCATAAATATTTGTCCAGTTTAATACCGTATCCCCGGATATAGATAACAAATCTTATCAGTATGGTGAATGATTTTCTTCGATTAACTTATATTAAAACTGCAGTTTTTTGTTCCAATACTTATGTTAATAAACCAAAAAAAAAATGTCTACTAATTATGATAATGTGTAATCCATCCCATCAGCGTTAACTATGACGACATTGTAGTATATAGCAAAAAAAATATAGAAAAAAACAACAATGTATACAGCTATATTATGACACAACTTACAATATAATTTTAGTAATTACAAATTAGTTGACAGCATGTGTTGATACAACATAGGAGCGAGTTGTAAACTACATTATTTATATTTTCCTCTAGTCAAAATTAAATATGCAATCATTTTTATATAACAAACAAAGCCATTCTCGTACCAAAATATAAACATTTTTTTTTCTTTAGCGAGTTCATGCAAGCAATACATATATCAAACGACCTCTTTACACATATTACTGATAAAAATTTGTTAACACGAAAAACCTCGCTGATAAAAATATGCAAATGACATATTGTAATACATCATGTGAATTACTACATTTATATTTAATACTAAACCATATTTGTCACTTAGTACATTTATATTAATTAATAAATGAAAACCATATAAACTACTGATATAATTGGAATAAATTAGAACTGAATAACGTCAATGTTTACAGATTTTCTACATTTTTATTTATCAAAATAAAAAAAATTCAAATCAAACTTGCAAGCTGTCAAAAACACTATAATGGTTGCAATTCGCTAAGCCATGTATAATGCTAGTGCTTTTATAGTTTGTTAACTAAATTATAACTCCTGAATCCAATGATGTGCACAGTCTGACAGCTGTCAAAAATTTTATATCGCTATATTATGATAAGACCAAAATTGAAAAATAAACTGTTTTTATCATTTTGCTCAAATAGTTTGACAGATGCAGTTATAGAAGCTGTAAAAACTAACGATTTAAAAAATTTTTACAACTCAACCTGTCAAAATTGAAACAAATTCAAAAAAATCTCAACCTAACTCAGAATTGTTAGGTTTTTTTACAGTTTGGCAGCTGTGGGACGTTATTTAACAATGCCAAAATCAGCAAGATAACAGTATCTTGATAATTTGATAGATTGAGCAAAAATGATAATGCCTGACAGCATAGCAAAAAATTGTTAAAAGCATGGACGTTTTAACAATTGGATAAAGGTACCTATCATACATACTTTTATATTTACGTCCGAATTTATTTAGGTAGCTGTCAAAATTTCTTCATGCTGGTGACCTTCAAAATTTTATGTGTTTTTATCATGTTGAGAGCCAATTTGGCAAAAATTAATGCTTTTGTAATTACTTTATTGTCAAAAATATTGTTAATAACAGTCGTATGTCAAAACAGAAAAAAACATATTTTTCTTACAATTTCACGACTATCACAAGAATTTTAACTCAGTAAAACAATGGACAACAGTAAATGTTGAAACAGTGAGAAACAGTAGCTGTCAAAAATATTTTAATTGTTAGAACTAACAAAGTTAACAAAAAGAACTTTTGCAATTTGACAGCTGTCAGAAATTGCTTGTCAATTATAGCTGCTAACGCTGAGCGAAATAGCAGTTCTTACAATTTGATATTTGATATTTTTTTCTGTAGAAATTAAACTGTTACATTTGTAACACTGCGTAGGCTTTCACGGCCGGTATAACTATTACTAATTTACCTCTTCCGAGTGAAATTATCTTCCAAATAGCTGTCAGAAATATTTTAATAGCTATAATTGTCAAACCGTCGAAAAAAAAATTATTCCAATTTAACAACTGTCAAAAATTATTTAGTCATGGTTTCAATAAATCAATAAGAAAAGTAATAAAATACTTTTACAGTTTGATAAACTTCAGAAAAATTATTGCGCTTGCGACTGTGGAAACGTGAAGCATGAGGTTGCAGTTTTTGCAATTGCTATAACCTAATAGCAGATTTCAATTACATCTTATATTTACTTGTAGAAAGGTGAACTAAGTATTTATAATTATATTCTAAAAACGCTAATATCAAAAACATTTTAATAGTAGCAGCTGTCAAAAAAAAATAAAACACATTTTTGCAGTTTGACAGCTGACAGCTAGAATAGTAATAGTATTCTAGTTGGTTCCTATTTTGGCAGCTATACCAATTAAAATACTTCTCAGAGCTGTATCTGGCACTTTTTTCTAGCGATTAGTCGATCAAATAATAAAATTGGTAGACGTTGTCAAACTATAAAAGCACTTTAATACTTTTTGGTCTTGTAATAATTCAAATAGTTTTACTTACTTGTCCAATTGCAAAGTCTGAGAAGTAATTTCTGACAGCTGTCAAACTGCAAAAATCTGTTTTATTTCTGCAATTTAATGGCTTCCAAAAAAATTAATAATTTTACGATTTTACTTAGCAACTCATTATTGGCTATAGGATGCCACAGAAGAAATTGCCAAGTCCGAGACTCGCATTACAAATTATTATGAACATTTCAAGAAACTGGGTAAGAATCATCAATATTTTGCCAAGCCCATTCGATTTTTTTTGTAGATCCAGTAATGTTTAATAGTATAAAAATCAATGGAATTGGATTCCTAATTAATTAAAACCCCAAGTTAATTAAACCGAAAACTCAATACAATTGGGGGAAGGGCACATTAACGGAGGCTTTAGGGTGTGGCCATTGGTCACCGTATTTTAATTTACAAACTTGAAGGATACAAATTACAAAAGGACATCGAATTTAGGTGTGGCCCACAAGCTGTTCAAGCTTGTATTTAGTACCTAAAAATTTTAGGGATGATATAACACCATATGTTTTGACGATTTATAGACTAAATTCCTTTTAATCTTAAATAATTCATTAAATTAAACAGTTTTGTCTTAATTACATTTATTAAACCCACACAAATGGATATATGGCGAAAAAGTGCGCAACCTTTAACATAAGATCGAACAGGATAGGACGTGATTCATGTGGACTTTACAAGTTAGTATAAAACGCCTATAATATTAGAGGAGAGCCATACCATAATTGTGAGGGGTAAAATCCATTTCCCAATGCAATCTACCCTGCAGACATGATGGGCCACCTCCCAAGTACTCTCCAACATATAAAATCAATAACAAAAATACTGAGGGGGAGTACAAGTTCATTAAAACCATTAAATCTATTTCTCGTACGCTTCGTGCAGTGCAAAACCAAAGTGCGACATTTAGATTTAAAAAAAAGTAGAAATATTTTGCGAAAAAATCTTTTATAAAAACTTTGAAACAAAAATCCTTTAACATATGTCTTTGGTTAAAATTCGTTGTATTTATTCGTTTTATTAAAAGATTATAGCAGCGTTCCTTCAAACGGTGATAAGAAATATTTTTATCAACAAATTTTATAATCAATTCCGCAGTTATTAAAAATAACTTCGCGCAGATATTTTTAATAACTTTAAAAGAAATAAATATGGAAAAACTTACCATGCCTTCACGCGTATTAACACCTCCCCTTCACTGACGCTAGGCTCGTTCTTTTTCTGAGTTTTCACCGTTTTCAACCCACCGAATCCGGTTAAAATTACGGCTCTCATCTCTTTAGGGGCAGCAACAGCTTCGGTGTTCTCACCAGCGTCTCCAGTCCCATTTTCTTTAATTTCTTCTTTCTCGTTAGTCGGCGGATTTTCCGTTTTCTGTTCTTCGGGGGCTGCTGGAGCCGGAGCAGCTGCCTGCTGTTCTGTTTGTTGCTCGGACATTATTCTCTCTTACTTTTTTATTTTTCAAAACTTAAATCTGACGAATTCGATTCTTCTACTCAACGTAGATGTGATTCACGAATACAGCACGTTTTATTCTAGTGTATTATAACAGAGCAAGGTCTCGGGTATTCAGTAAATGCTCTTGCGGACGAATTTGTTAACCGGCCGGCTTCTTGTTGGACAATGAGTGGAGTAACAGGTGCTCTTACTCGTAGGGCGCGTCACCCATTTAGCGTCTGCGCCGTTCGAACGGGCGCTATATACGCCTAAAAAGAAAAAACAACCCCATGGCTCTGTGGACGGTGTGTGCATGCGTGCTCTTAGTGTCCTTGTATGTGTACGCGTGTATTAAAGCATGGATGATGCTCTGTGGCAGTCAGTGGCGTAATTGGGATTTTTATGGGCCCGCGTGTGAATGGCCCCAGCATACGCGGAGGATAAAATTGATTTAAAATTGTACATCTTCATGTTGTTAATGATTGTATCTGCGGGGAAATGTAATTTAAGAACGTCCTTTATACTCAAAAAAGACGCATTAATTAACAGGATGGGAAAAATCAAAATTAATTTTTAAAATTATTTTTTATCTTTTTCTTCTACACGCTATTTTACAATCTATTCTTTCGAAATTATTTAACCAAATAAAATATTAGTTTTCACGCATAATTACGTGTAAAACTGCTTTTATTACAGTTGATGATGACAGACTGTAAGAATAAAATGTATAAAAAAAAACGCAAAGGTACCTCTATTTTTAAAACGTATGGTCATTGACTTTGTACGATATAGTACGATACAATGGTCTAATGTAGTTCAAGGTCGTATGTTTAGTTTCACAAACAAAAATTTCTGCAGTGATCCCTCATTTTTGGACGTTAGTGTATATGTATCCTGAAGATGTAATTAAAGAGTAAATTATACTTCTTTTGCAAATTTTCCACATATGTACCTCCCTAATAAGTTCTATTGTTTACTTAAAATAATGATAATAAAATTTCGCCAAAGGTATGTAATTATTTTCTCCTGAACTAGGAGGAGTCCATGTACCTTCTATAACCTATGGTTCACTAGTCTGGTGGCACTAAGCCAGTCTAGAATATGAGGCAAGTATTTTGAGCAAAGTCCAGATTAGATAAGATTGGGGATAGAGGACCGTGACCGTCCAGGTCTATTATGACCCCAATTAATCCTGGAAGACGCCCTCTAACTTTGCCCTGTTCATGAGACTTATCGTCCTTGAGAGCAGCTCCTTAATCTAGCTGTGCTATGGATTAGGGTTTCCTCCTCCTCCTTGCAGAATCTGCAGGTAATAGGTAGGAATTCAGGCTTCTCTTCTTTTAGCCTGTCTTTGTCGTGGTGATCTTTGCCACCATTCCCTGATAGACTTTCTGATTTGTGATTTGGTGGTGCCGAAGGATGGACCAGACCCAACGAATTGCCTTGACGAACCTTGTCTGGCCAGATCTACCGGCTCATTTTCCTTCACACTCTTGTTAGATTTCTTTGGGAGCCCACCTCGTTTAAGGCATTTAGGCAGCCGCACGCCAGTTTGGAGTCAACACTTGCTGAACTAATCGCTTTGAGTGTTGCTTGGCTGTCTGAGAAGATAACGACTGTCTTTCCACTTCTCTGACGCAATGGTGAATTGCTGCTACCTAAGCTTGAAAGATCATTGTGTCCTCGCTGAAGCTTATCGAAAGAATCTTCCCAGACTTTCGTCCATATGTACCGGTGTGTATATTCCTTTTTGGAACCGTCTGTATACCAGTTTTAGTTCGCTCTTACTGGAGGGTCTTTTAACCTGGTATTTCCTATCTAGGCTGAATTTCTGAACCATGGCATCCCTTGGCTGTAGCCCTTTTAGCATTCTTTTTCTAGTGAAGGTGATAACTTGTGTTTTTAGAGCATTGATTGACAGCCGCTCTTGCTTACACAAGTTGTCCACCACATTAACTGCGATTTGCATACGTTCCACCAGAACTGCAGTGACCCGTTCTCTAACGACTATTGTCGTAACAAAATTCAGACGGGCGCTTGCTTAGGCATCACGAAAGCAATACTTGGACTTTTTACATTGGATCTGGTGTTGTGGTCAGGGACCATCCTAGTGGCCTACAGGATAAAATGTAGTGGATGCATAGGTTTTAATGGAAAGGGAGAACTATGCTCTAGCATCTTCCACAACATCGAAAACACGGTACCAGTATCTATAAGGACATATAAGTTCTTTTCTGTTTTTAGTTCAGAGATTGTAGATATGTTATGGTCATGGGCAATGGATTCTGGCGAGGCAAGGCAACTAAATCTATAAAAATAGAATGCTCTCTCTCTCTCTCTCTCCATCTTACGCAGAAGGCATTCTAACCTGCCTGCATGTTAATGGATGGGTCGAAATACTATCTAACAGCTAAGCCAATCTCAGGACTCTATAGACTGCCTTTGATTCCGAAATGATACTGGGATGTCACAGGAAGGTGTAATAACTAGCCAAACATCACAGCATCATTTTGGAATGGCTGCCCAACCACTCTCGGATTAATGGTTAGTTTACAGGCTCAGAATCAATGCGTGGGAGTTCTTATAGCAGCAACAAAACTTTTGCCAGAACTGAACTCGCTGCCAGACATCGTTCCCATCGGAATGGACATACCACCATGAGACGTTGTAAAATTCTTGGCATTCATTCAAACTCCATAAAACAGTCTTTATAAGCAGGCCCAGGCTAAGATTACTCACAAGTAACTTAACTGTCTAGTAAGGTGTGCTAGTTTAGTAAACTCTTCTTTCTTCAGAAACTGTGGAAACGCAGAAGAAGCTCCCACGATTCTCCTTGCCAACTGTTCAGTTTCGGAGAGCATTATACGAAATAAAACTAGCTAGCTTTTCGTAAAAGTGAAATCATCCCCCAGCAGCCATCCTCGTGGGGGGTGAAAGACCACCGCTACAACCAAAGGTGAGGTAATAAACTAAGTTTCTGGAAAACTTGAGTCTGAGTCTTAAAATCCAAATTCTGATAGCGTCCTGACTTGGTCTTAAAAACCGGCTGCTGCACATAATTGTCACAGTAACTGTTACTACTAACTAACCGTTAGTAATAATTGTGTCCCTCTAGTCTTCACCTAGTCCTAAAGACCCCATGGTCTGGGGAGCTAAATCATTAAAGATAAGGGGGCTAAATAGTCTTTTGGGCTGGGCCCAGGAGAGGAGGCAATAAAATATGCAATCGCTTGCCCTTTTGATCCGAAGCGTTGTTTCGTATTTGCTGATATATGCAGGCTACAGACTACCAATTAGCACTTTCCAAACACATGCCTCAGGTTGTTGATTACCAAAAAAATACACTTTCAATTTGACACCGAAACTCCCTCAAGACGATTTGCTTCATATCAATTTTGCAAACAGAAAGTTTTCAGCTTTGCAATCCAAAAGTGTATCATACAAAACATTTTTGAAGCATTTTATAAATCTTTTTGCCAGAATGCTTCTTGGTTTTTCAATCTATGTCAGAATCTATATAAGAACGACCATGAAGACAATTTGTGCCAAATCCTACTCAAGCCAAAAATAATTTAAAATTAATCCGTTTCACAGTATTTGAAAGACAAGAATGTAACAATAAAGGGAATTATAAACAAAATTTCTGGTCGAATTTTGTGTAGTAGCGAATTCAAGGTGTATCAATAGTCAATATAACAGTACCTAGCAGTGTGATGGTGTTAGACAGAATACGTATCAGACGTCATAGCGAACTGTAAAGATAGGTACAGTTGAATTTTTGGATCTTGTCCGTTACGTCATAAGTAATGTCAGGATGAATCAAATCATTGACAAATTGTGGCGGCATCTATGTTCAATCAACAAAACTAACACTTACTCGTAAATCCACTAAAAAGGTTTGTATTGAAACTATAAGCTTTATTTAAATTTAGGTTTTGATATTAAGGCTCTATTTTCACTCCTAGCGAGTACACCCCTAAACTAACGTCGGGTGTGTGTGTTTGTTATCCAATTTATTTGTAAATATACTGGTAAACACACACGCACACACCCGACGTTAGTTTAGGGTGTACTCGCCAGGAGTGAAAATAGAGCCTTAACACAATTGACACAATGTAATAGAAACTTATTTTATATATATTACGATATTACCGACTAATTTTGAAGAGTGCCCTCTAGAGACCAATAGATCAACCTGAATGAAGCTGACTATCACGAAACGATATATCTCCACCTTGCTATCTATCTATCTTCATCACACTTCTATATAGCCAATACGAATAGTATCTAGGCGTATGTCTTCTTAACGCAACGACTCATATATCTTATTTACATTTCTTTCTAACGTACATTAAATATCGGCGATTAATGTTTTACGTACATCTTTGCTAAACTACATTGTTAATGACGTAACGGACAAGATCCAAAAATTCAACTATACTTGACTGACATACTCAAACACTTTCACCAGCCCAATTTCGCGAACGATAATTATACGAGTATCTATAACATTCCTGGAATAAGTTAGAAAGACCTATTCCGTCAGGAATTCTTGCACCTTCCTCAGTTACAGAACTTCATATTACTCTTAGAACAAAAGTAGGAAAACTTTTATGGTATTAATTACAACCTTTAATTTAATCAACAATATTGAAACCTGCCAAAATTCTATATCGTCTCTAACGATCCAAAAATCCAATTAGCATTCTGTCTTGAAAATACACTAAGTTAAAATGGACTGTTTTTTGTTCAGCAGCAATCTGCATGCTTTTTGAATTATTTTAGAATTCTTCAGCTTCCGGGCAGAATATTAATATAACAGACTTTTCTTGTATTATGAAAATATTTATAAAATGCTCAATATACATACATACAAAATCAATATTTTTGTCAGAGGCCACAGCTACATGTGCCCGTCTCTTACACGTTGTACATTGAACCTAATCTTAAATACATATATAATGCAATCCTTGTTATTTTCAATAATGCAATCTTCAAACTGTAAGATTCCTTTTATCGTTCTGATATTTGCCTTATTTGCACCTCCGTCCTCGAATTTCTTTAGGAGTTAATTTCAATTTTATTTTATATTCTAATTCGTATTTTCTCTGGAGTTTCTCAACCACTGACGATATAACTTGGACAATTTTGAATGTGATATTATTGGGATTTCCTACATAAAAACTGGGTAGGTATCTAAAACAGACGTGTCTATCTACTAGACATTAGTGGTGATGAGCGAAACGGTGATTTTTAAATCACTCCGTGAGTCGTGATCGTGATTTATAAATAACGGTGATTATAAACAGTGATTGCGATCCCTGTTATGATTCATCGATATCGTATCGTCCGTATAACCGTATGTTTCTTAATGCTATAATAGATACATTTATTTTCAAAATTACAACAAATAGTAAATATATTAAAGATTAAAACAATGGTAATTTCATATATAGTTTAACAAAAGTGCTTCAGTTTTTGACGTATTGTTAGTGCACTATTAAAAATTAAATGTTAGTCTTATTAGATAGGTAATATTCGAATCTATGTGAAATATAAATATTTCTTTTATAATTATCAATATTAAATAATTATGTAGAAGAATATCAATTATACATACAGTGAAATGCGTTTAACACAAAAACTCTTAAGAAGAAATTTCGGTTAAACGAAATAATAAAGGGGTCCCGAAAAATTAATATCTATGTATCCGCGAGACAAAAATATTATTGATGTATGTCGATATTGACGACGAATTGGATAATGAAATGTACAATGTTGTTCCTATTCACACAACTGAAATGAGGGAATCATGAAAATAAGTATGCGCATCAGTTATTCAAATGCACATTCCATTGTTAAAACGAACAATAAAATGGACGTTAGCGAACATTTTTTGACAATTTGATGCTAAAAACGACAATGCTCAGATCATATGTCAAAAAAGTTACAAATGTTTTATTTGTTTTTTTTGCAAATAATATGTTAAATATCATTAACTTCTTGTTAATATTTTCGTTTTAGGTATTGATTTTTGAGTATTTATAAGTACATATATACTTTTTGTAATATCCTTTAATACGAAAATCTTTTAACACGAAAAAATATTTCAGTCCCCTCAATTTCGTGTTAAACGTATTTTACTATACTTGAAAAACATAAATAATATTTATATTTGTAATAGAATAATTTGCTTCATTCCCTGCTGATATACAGCATTATTATTATTATTATTATTACATATGTAGGTAATACATATATGCATGTGTTATTCACCGGTTATTTGATAAACTTATTTAGTTTTCAATAGGCAACCAGTAATCACCGTTTTGCTACGACCTTACTAAAAATTAAGGTTAATTCACCGATAATAGAACTGGCTAATCGTCTGACAGTGATCGCCGCATTCTCGTTACTTGAGGTGTATTCTTTCGTACTGAACGAAGTGAATATATTCACTTATAGTGAATATGTTCAATTTGCCGCTGTTCTTTCGAAGTCGTTCAGTTCCCCCACCTTTCCCTAAATAACTGATTGCATTCACTTTATGTGATCATACAATTTCGTTAGATCACAACAATCACTTTATATTTGCATTTTGCCGCCTATAACCCTAACCTCAAACAAGCAAATTGGACCAGTATATATACAAGAGAAACTAAATTAAAAATATGTCGAAAGAAGTAGTTGTGTATTTATACGATCCCGAAGACGACAAGAGTTATTCCATTTTATTTCCAGTGAATTTACCAAATTTTACCTACGACATAATTTTGATTTTGAAAAAGTTAAGATTTAAAAAAAGGAAACAGTTATAAAAAGATATTAATATATGAAATGATATACATACATACATGAAAAAAGAAAATAACGCGGTCAATTTTAAAACAGATATAGAAAATTTAAGTATTTACGTATAATAATTTAATCACCTAATCACAAAAAATATAGTGGTATAAGGATTTTCATGATTATAAAATTACATTTAAAAAATATCTTAATTTGTCCACGATATTGTTAACATACAACAATAAATAAAAATTAGACGGCAATTTTTTTATATTTGCGCAAAGGCGGTAGAATGCAAGTGATTGAGGCTGTTCTTTCGATCTAGATTTGATCAGTATAAGTGATTTGAATATAACAATCACTTTCAATACATTCACATTGAATATATTCACTTCGTTCAGTACGAAAGAATACACCTTTGATATCGAAGGAACGATATTTCTCCCAATCACTGATCACTGCTTGTAGAACTCCCCACTCACTGACGTGATCGGTGATTTTCCAATCACCGTGAAAGAATCACAGGTAGTGAAATATCGCTAATCACTACTAGACATAATCTATCTCTTTCTACTACTTTTGCAGGTGGGTCCAATGTTTTACTGCAAAAAAGTCTAATTAACAGTCCAAAGACTGCGCTAACTGATATGTGTAGACTAATAACTCCTCAATATAGTTATTTCCACTAAATGAATATAAATATAGAAAAAAGAAACTAGTGACGCCCTTTAACCAGAGATACCTATAAATCTTTTTTTCTGTGACTGTAATCAAGTTTGACATTTTATCTTTTCTGACCGATAACAATGTGTCACATTCTATGAAACAACTTTTTTCCTCGGGAAGAAAGTCAGAACTTGTTTCGCGAATAAGGACACATAATAAGTAAGAATCAAGTAAGAATACGGAAATGTCAAATTGACAGCTGTTAAATGTGTACTGCATATCAGCCGGCGGCCATGTTGCTTGAACGTTTTGAAATGTTTGCTATAATGAAATTTTCTTGTGTTGAAATGATATTAAATCGTCAAGCTAAAATCTAATACTTTTTTCTCTTTTCTTCTTCTTTAAGGTACATACCTTCATGTCATTATTCTGAGCTATCCAATTTTTAAAAAATTAATTTTCTGTTATCACTATCATTTTACTATAGAGGTTAATGATGTCAGCAACGAAAAAGTTTTTAGAACTCACAAAACATTTAATACCCGTCTACACTTATAATTAGTTAAAAATATTTTTACATTATAAATACACAATATCTGTAGACTGAACTCCAATAGAATGATTCATACCCACTGTTATTTGGAGCATTTATACGAGAAAATCCATATCCAGAAGAAGTCATTGGAAATTTATTTGAATGCGAACTACTAAGAACGAGCTAATCTCTATAATGACATCCGCTATTCGTCAGGGGGATAGTACTATCGCTATAATAGAAAATAAGACGGCTCTCCTAAGCTTTTTACATTTTCTTAGTGAAGTGCATCGAATAAAGTTTTAACATAAATCTAATAAGATACATGCCTACTCCCCGACGAAATTCTTCAGTATATGACTATATTAATTCTACTACAATACATATAAACTTGCAGAATTTAATACTAGCAAAGTAGGTAACAACTAAAACCCAGTTAATCAACGTTAATGCTGCTAAGGATCTTAGTAATGAATGGAGAATCCTTTTAGACCCATAAATCGACCGTGTATTAAAACGTTGGATCGCTACAAAGTTCTGAAACTTAGCTTTCGTGCTTTCATTTTGTGCTATTTCCTCTTCAATTTCAACTTCTTAAAGCAGTTTGGAACTAATGCTATCGTGAAATGTCTTCAAATGTTTCCACAATTTTATCGATAGAAGTTTGTCCCTATAAATTTTGCACTTATTTTTAGTTCTAAAACAAGGCATTTCATTTCTTCTTATTCCCAAATATGTATATCATTTATAAGGTTTGTGAAATATCGGATATAGAGCAGAAAAAATACTTCTTAATATTTCCTGTATGCATATACATTACAACCATGAAATATGTGCTACTTAAATTACACTTAAAAAATCTAACAAAACAATAAACATCTTTATTAAGCAAAGATAACCGTTTAATGGTGCTTGGAAATTCACAGCGTGAATATTGATTATTCAAATAGCACTTCCCGTTCAGAATAATATAATAAAGACATCCAGACGTAATAGATAAAGAAGAAACCATCAAGGAATTTCAATTCAATAATTTAGTTTTACCAATTGGTATTTTTAATTAAAAACAGATTGGGAATAATTTTATTATCAATCCAATAATTAAATTTGCGAAATATGTTTACGTTTACGGAATGCTTTATTTTACAGGCGAGAGTAATCATATCCTGAGTTGATTGTTTTAATATTAATTCTATTAAGTATAGAAGAAATTTGCTGTAATTGCTTATATAGACTTTTTCTGATTAAATTGAAACTTAGAATTCTTTAGCTATAGGTATTGTGTGTGTAATCTTAACAAACCTTTACCAATAATACTAAATAATTAAAGGAAATAAACACAATTTTTATCATTATTTCGTTTAGTCTAATCAAAAATATATTTTTAGCTTTACTTTTTTGACTCGTCCTTCATTCAATCAAAATAAACTAACTTCTATTTAGCAATCAAATCATGTTTTGTCTATGACGCCTCTATTAATTTCTGCATATTAAAAATTTAAAAATAATATTTAATCATGTATTTACAAGTAAAACAACTTAAAGAACTAAGGGAAACAACAATCAAAATTTTTCAATTTTAATTTTAAAATCGTGATTTAGTTTCTAAAATTGTCAATGGAAATCGCAATATGCTTCACATTTAATATTTCTTACATAACTATATGTACAAACTATAAATAATCGTCTTTATAATATAACATCTATTAAGAATAAGAAACACTACAATGCATGTTTGTTTTAATTTCGCTGATATTGATAATTAATTTAATTTCATTTTGAAGGACTAAAGTTTTCTACACAGTATGACTCTATAACTATAGGCAACTTAGATAACACCTTAAGTGCGCCATCTAGTACGCGTAATATTAACAACCAACATTGCAGAAAAAGTATAAACGCGCAATCAAATATTGTAGATTTTAATTTAAAACGACTTAGTCAGCGTCCTTGCTACAGTTCTCACAAAAATTATTAGTAACAAATACAAACTGTGGACTTTATTCTTATTATTATTTCTACAATTTGAATTTGTGTCAAATTTGTCAAATTCAAATTTTGATACCAAAATCGGAGCTAACCTATAAATGTATATTGGAATAAAAATCCAATATTTTTAATAAAATTCTATTATATTCGTACAAAAACAAGTTTTATTGCTACAATTTCGTAATGTTCATTTAATTTCACAGTAGGTAAGAAATTTATAGTTTTTATTATTTTTTAGAACTAAAATAAACGTTATACAACCAAATCACCTACCTTATTTCTTTCAGTTCCATCTGTCATAGAATTGAAATAATGGGAAAATTAAAACGCCCTCGTCAAAAATTACATGCTTCCTCCAAAACTAAACCACCAGAAATACCTAAAGCAAACAAAAATGTCACCACACAGGCTCCGATACTGATACAACCAACAGAAAATTTATTTGCCGGAATTGATATAAATATTTCTAATTTAAACAGGAAATTAAATGACGATGTAATTAGTATTAAATCGGCTAAATCTGTAAAATCTACCACTAATGAAGGTAAGCCTTTATCGAAGAAAGATAAATTAAAGCAACGCAGGGAGGTATTGCTACAAAAGATAGATCTTGTAAATCAGTTGAAAAAGGAGCTCAAACGACGAAAGAAGAGGAAGAATAATACAATTATTGGTGATACAAATCCTCTACATGATGCTTTGCCATCATTGGAGTCACTTAAAAAGAAAAATTATGTTAAAGTAGTGGCAAAACCTAAGGCAATTCAGAAATCGTCTAAAAGAAAGAAGAAGTCATTGCAAAATATTGCAGTTTATAAGAAATTACTTAAAAATATGCAGAATCCTCTGAAATTTATGAAAGATCGTATACAAGAAATTGTAAATAATAATCCTTGAATATATTATTATTAATTTGTTTAATTTACCATTGTTTTATTTTCAAACTTGTATCAATTTGAATTTCCCAGTTTAGACATAGCTTTTAGGGAGTTTCAAAAACCAGTTGGCAGCACAAAATGCCAAATATGTCAAATCATTTTTGAAGTGTTCCTGTGGTTTTATAAATGGTTTTGTAAAAGGAAAATTTGATAAGTAATCCAGTGTGATTAATTGTGTAACAAGCTAAGCACAATGGATATCATCTCTAAATTGCAACGAAATCCAAAAGATGTATATCAAGAGGCGACACGATTGCTTATCAAAATCGCGGAGAATATTTTAAAAGATCCTTTAAATCAAAAATTGAGGACTTTACAGAAATCAAACGCTACAATTTCCGGTAAAATACTGAACGTATTCGGCGGTGTAGACTGTCTACTTTTAATGGGATTTCAAGATGTATGTAATACTTAAAACGATTTTATTTGGCCTAACAATAATTATTACGAATTCAACAGAGAAATTCATTCCTAACCTTACCTGTTGATGCATCTTTAGAAAAATTAAAAGAAGTAAAAGAGGATATTATTAAATATCAGAAGTTGTATATTGAGAATAATGGTGCCGTTCCTCAGACGAGTGTAAGTTTTCTGTGTATTTCAAGGAGATTGATTAATATATTATGAATTAATTTGAAGGCAGATGCTGTTACGCAACAGGACAAAAGTGAAGAATTAATTAAAAAAATTGAATTACCACCGTTTCATAAAGTGAGTTCCTTTAATTAATTCATATTTGCTAAGTTATATTTTGTGCATTTTACAGAAATATGATAATAAATTTTTAAATGAAATAGCATACCGATTTCACATTGCTCAAATACACGATAATAAAGATTTGCAAGATAGGGCGCGTGAGCTTATTCCGATATATCAGTTAGAAGTGAATGCTTTAGAGAATCTTCGAGTTCTTCAGAAAGAAATGAAGAAAGGTAACATTTGATATAAAGTTGATTGATTATGTAACATTAATATTTTTAGGTGATACTACTGATGATTTAGAAGTCACACTGCAAGATATGCTTATTTTGGAGCTGTTAAACTGGTTTAAAAATGATTTCTTTACTTGGGTTGACAGTCCGCCTTGCGAAAATTGTAAAAGTGCTACGAAATTTTCCCATATGAGTGACGATGTTAATTTGTTGAAATATACGGATCGAGTGGAGGTAATTATAGGTTCTATTTATTTATTTTAGATCAGTTTACCAGAATCATTATAATAGTAATCTAAAATAGTTGGTAATCTTATCAATACAATATTTATACCACAGATATTGTATGTATCTTGGATTATTATTAAAAAAGAATCATTAGTTCCTAATATACATATTTCCGCATATGATTCAAATGTTTATTGTAACATCTATTCAAAGTTCCCAAAATGAAATCATTTGATAATTGGGGAAACCCAATTTTGTTCATTTGTCCTTGTCGACTAAAATACCGAGTTTAACGCAAATGCTAATTAATTACTTTGTTATTAATTTCTCTATGAAATGAATAGTAAAAAAAGTGCGCTGGTTAATTAGAAGGATTTTTTGTAATTCTCAAGAAATTCAAGCTAATACAGGTCGTCCAGAATCTTGTATGTTGGTAGATGGTCTTAGACGCACTAATTATTTGAGTGAAAGACAAACACATTGAATTTAACAATTTATTTGCGCGAGTAACTTACATTTTAATAATACCGTAAAAATGGAACGTGTGGTGTTCTACTAACCCTAACAATGTTTTTTTAACCGATGTCTGTACCTGCCATAGATAAGGGATATATAATAGATGGGAAACGCCAATGTTATTACTTCGGGCCAACGAGTTAAGAATATACAGGAGAGAGTTATACGAAATGAATTTTATTGACCAAAGTGGTAACTAAATATGGCTGCCGCAATACATAGACGTACCTAATTGTCTTGTACACGAAACTTCCGTTTTAACAATTACAGTATTACTTGCCTCCTCTTATAATATTAATTATACAAAGCTTAAAGTTTGAATTAAAATGTTTTGAAAATTGGATTAACATATGTAAAATTTACGCAATCCAACTGTTGGCCAGTAGGAAATGTCAACCAACATTCATTAAAAAGAAATACTGCTGCGCCACTGAATACATGGAGTACACAACACAATGCCAGCTGTTTGACATATAATAGAATCGATGAGAAAACATTGTCTTATTGACAAATATATCTATTTCCCAGTGCAGCCATGCACTCACAAGTCAATTTACAAAAAAATATGTAATATAATTACTATGATTCATATATAAATCCATTTCGCTTATATTCTACCGGAAAATAACAATCCACCATATTGCAATAACTGACCTAACACAATGTGGTTACTTCCGTCTAACAAATTGATATACCCCTACCACTTTATACTATCTCCTGTTAATTCTTTACTCGTAGCTTCGGGCAGTTGTCGAGCACCCTCTAGCGTCTTTAGTGGCAAATTTTGTGCTTTTTTTTTAATTTTCATGTATATTTGTAATTTCCTTTATATTAAAACTGTTATATAAAATATAATTGCCGTTAATAATGTTTATATTTTATATAACGGTTTTAATACAAAGGAAATTACAAATATACATAAAATTGCGACGAAATTTCACAACAAAAACCAATATACATAATTACACAAGTTTATTTAAAGTATACATAAAAAATATACATTTAAGTTAACACTATATATCAAAATTGTATTATTTCCGATGTTTATGTTTTAAAGAGTAAATGAAAAAATATGAAATTCCACCAACAATTTAACAAATTTCGTTGGTGATGTTTGCACGTAAAAATATCAAAATTAATATTTAATTTTTCTTGAAAAGTACTTGTACACATATTAATACACATAACTACTTCAGAAAAACATTATTAACATACCCATACTACTTGTAGATTGTTACACTTGTACATGGTGGAAATTTCTATAAAATCACAAAAACCATATCTATAATACATAAGAAAACATATTACAGAATGTTCTACAAACCTAAGTTATATGCAGCTTCTATATCCATTCGTTCTGAGGACTAAATAACAATAAATAAATTCGTACACGAAGGAAACCAGAAAAGTAATAACCGAACGCAAGGCAAGGATATACCAAAATGCAAAACCGAAACAGCTGAATCCGGAAGCAACAGTATCGATATGTAGGGAGCACATTTTTTTCCGGTATTGTTACTTTGCTGTCCTCCTCACGACATCTCGTATCTTTAGTGAAAACTTTTGCTTTGCTTGACCTTGGCCATTTACGTTTCCACCCCGTGGAATCTGCGCATACGTGTCGGTAATACAGGTTTCTGTATTACAGCAAGGTGATCAAATCCATTAAAAAGGCATAAATATTATTGTGCTGTTAATAACAGGTAGATTCAAACACCACCACTGTTAAATAAAATGAGGACACGGGAAGACTCTCTACTAGAACAACCCCACTACTACTACCTTAATAGCATTTACAAGAAAAAGGAAATCCAGTCTCAAAACTATAAGACATAGATTGGAAGAAAGAGGCGAAATATCTGGGCCTTATCCTGGACAACCAACTGTCCTGGAACAAGCATAGACTTGAAGTAATTATCAAGGGAAAAAGACGCTAATGATTTGTAGTAACTCTTCAAGAAATAATTAAGGGTGCAACCCAAACACATATGCAGGGTGGGGCACATAAAGTGTTATAGAGCAATAGTACTCAAACTATTAATCACATCGAAAAATGTGTCAGACAAAAGTTTCAGTGTTCGGAAAGGCGGTCATACTGGGCCACCCAGTTTTTTGGTCGGTGTAGGCGTAGAAATTACGTCAATGTCAACTCCAATTTTTTAAATGGAAACATGTATTTTGTTTTCAATAACATTATTACTGACCTTAAGACGAATTCAGCGACCTACAACACAAGATCATTCTAGTCAGGCAAACTATGAAAATATGTTGATGTTTCATTTTCGAGTCGTGTGCTTTTTTCTGACGAAGTTAACTTCACAAATACGGGAAATGTGAATACACATAACATGCATTACTGAGCAAATGCGAAACCTCGATGGACGAGAACTGTACGATATCAACATCCGTGGTCCGTTAATTGTAACGTTATTGGTCCACATTTTTTGAAGGTCATTTAAGTGGGCAAGTTTACGCAAACTTTCTGCAAAACGTACTACCCGAATTACTAGAAGACGTGCCCTTGCTAGTTCGCATAAACATGTCGATACAACACGACGGTGCACCATCCCATTATGCTCTATGTGCAAGACAAGTGATGAATGAAATTTTTGGTGAAAAATAGATAGGACGAGGCGCTACTGTTGCTTGGCTATCTCGTTCGCCTGATCTAACACCAATGGATTACTTTTTCTGGGGTTTTGTCAAAGGACACGTAATGGCGAAAACACCTACCACGCCTGACGACATGACAGAAAGAATACGCCGAGCATGTGCCGAAATTACACTAAAGAAATCTTGCTCGTTAGCGATTCTGTTAAGAAGGCTAAGACGCTTGCTTTTTCGAATGTCTTTCTGCTCAATTCTGAGGATTTTCGGCACAACTTTGGCACAGACTTTTCACATGTGCAAATGTTCAGTCAAAATTTGATGAACGGTAAATCTGTTCAAATTTAATTGTTCACTCAACATTCTTAAAGTTAAACGACAGTCTGATTTCACTACAGTGTTGACACGTTCAATGTTTTCGTCGGTTTTAGAAGTTGAAGGCCTCCCCTAAACGGTGTTCATCTTCAACGTGTTCTCTGCCTTCCAAAAATGATTTGTGCCAGCGAAAAACTTGAGCTTGGGTTAAAGAATGTTTCCCATAGGCATGTTTTAACTTTTTATACGTCACACTTGCCGATTCTCCAATTTTCAATTCTCCAAATTGCGCTGGTCCATTTTGCGTGGCGGACAACCAAAACACAACTTCGCTAATAGCAGTCACAAAAATCACGTCGTTAACGGAACGAGTTGAAACTCGTACTTATACACTTGATACCTGGTGTATAAGTACGAGTTTCAACTCGTTCCGTTAAACGTCCGAAGTTCCGAACAACACCACAGCGTTGCCAGATCACTTTCAGTGGTACCACTCTCATTAATTTTCTACCACACCTCGTATCCCTGAGTGGTACTAAACTTTGCTCCTTGCTTTGCTAGAACCGTTTTGCGGGATAAGTAGCAGTATAAATCTGGAGAAGCTCAAAAGTGAAGTCGAGCAGAAAAAAATCAAATACTGGAAGAAGTCACTGCAGCTGCACTCACAAATCAGCAATCTCGACAACTTAGCAACACCAGATTTTCTAAGTCTGATTTTTTTTTATTCAGATGCACCGTTGCCAGGCTTGCAACGCTCTTACGCCATTTCCACGATATAACGACCTAAACATCCTCATGGCAACCAGAAAAGGAAGATGCGGAGAATGGGCAAACTGCTTCACGTTATTTTGTCGAACGATGGGATGGGATTCACGTCATGTCATCGACGAAACGGACCACGTATGGACAGAAGTACGAATAACATTGTTTTTAATAAGATCCTCCAAAAAATAATAAACATAAATTTGTTGATGTAGGTATACTCAATTGGGCAAAAACGCTGGTTACATTGCGATCCTTGCGAAAACGTCTGTGATACACCGCTGATGTACGAAAGCGGTTGGAATAAGCAAGTTTCCTATGTTATAGCTTATTCCGGCGAAGAAATACAAGATGTAACGTGGAGGTATACCAGTAACCACAAAGAGGTGCTGACTAGGAGGACGAAATGCACTGAAGGTGATTTGATGAAAGCTTTACTAGAATTAAGAAGTGAAAGACAGAAAAACTTGAGTGAATCTAGGAAGAAGTATTTAGTTAAGAGATTATTAGACGAGTTATGCGAACTTCTCGTAGAAAAGTAAGTATAAACACATTCTCTAATTAATTATTTCATATAGTACTTGCGCAGGAAACCCAATGACAAGGATAAGAAAGGAAGGAGTTCCGGATCCTTAGCATGGAGATTGGCAAGAGGAGAACAAAAAGTAACAGACAAATTCACACCTTACATTTGGAAATTTTCCGATGAAGAACTTACCGGAAACGTAATCAATATTCGCTATTTTACAGCTTTAGATCATTACGAAATATCTTCCGGTACAGGAGATTTAACTATGGTGGGATGGCTTAATGGTGTTTCCGAAGTTGCAGATGTGTTTAGGATGGAGGAGAAGGATTGGAAGAAGGTGTATTTATCCCGGACAGGTAAGGTTTGTAGTATTTTTAAAAACTTTTATAATTGTTTCTGATGTCGATTCTAGAGGAAGCTGATATTGGAAAAATTAAATGGAGCTTTGAAATAACAAATTCCAATAAAGTTTTTGATACAGTAGAGATGTATTTCGATCATACTTTATATCAGAATGGCAATATTCAGGTTTTACTTTCTGGGGATACTGGAAAGGATATACTAGTACCAGGTGAGAATTTGTATAGATTTACGCAGATTGTTAAGATTATCATATACGAAAATAGTCATAGACAGCCCTTATATCTTTGTTATATCAGGTGTGAGAATAATTCTTTTCAGATGAAAAAAATTTGACGACGAAAACACTATCTGGTTCGTGTAAGTTAGAAATAAGTGCTACTCTAACTGGTGGTAAAGGTGATATCGCCTGGCAACACGCTCAATTATTTAGGCAGGAAACAACAAGCGAAGAACCTGGTTTTACACTGAAATTTACATTCAAGGATAAATAGTTTTGTATATACAATTCTTTTACGTTTTATTTTTTTTATTTAGGTAATATTAGATTTTATTTTTTTATATTAAAGTAGTTTATAGAACTTCCTAAGAATTCCAATTAAGTTTTAAAAAATTCCAAACGATTGTGTTCAAAAATCTGGCCCTTTTACAATTTTAAAGAAATTTTTTTGATATTCCCTTGTTTTGACGAGAGGGTAACGTGTAGTTCACTATACCGGATGTCTTCTTACACACGCCCCAGGACTAGTATGATTTCAAAGTATACGATAAGACAAGACTCCCTTTTTATCCACGGTTTTGTATATTTTATTATTATTAGTACGTAATACACTGTACATTTTTATCTATAATGATTAATATATTATTATTCAATATGTATATATATTTTAATTATTTTTTTGTGTCATTTTATTCCTCCTACAAAAATTATTTAATAAAATCCTTGCAACTTTGGCAGTTTTATATCTATTTAAACATTAAAACTATTTGTAGTTATCTTCAAATTGGTGTTGATACTTTTTTGCTTTAAAAAATTAGTGCTATAAAGAATGGAGTTAATAAAATTATTAAATACTAAAATATTGAATCGGTTAAATAAATATACAGGTACTCGGTAAGAAAATTGGGACCCTGGCTCACTATTCAGTGAATATTTAGGTCTACTGAAATTAAGGTTATTAACAAGGATATTAAATTTCTGAAAAATTGTTAACGTTTTTCTGCTTTTGATTTCATTAATGTTACTGTTTCGAATAATTCAATGGTTTTTAGCAGCAGCTGGAAGGGACAATAATGGGGAATTTGTCACCCTTTTTAGCTAACCTCTTCATGGACAGTTTTGAACAGAACTTAGAATCGACGGGCGAATATTTTTTTTGAGTTTGGCTAAGGTATGTGAATGACATTTTTGCGATTTTCCACACCAAAAAATGTAATGACGACTTCCTTAGCAGATTATATAATAATCGGTTTGAAACCATAAAATCTACCCTTGAAAAACAGAAAAACGGTCAGTTACCCTTCCTAGATACTTTAGTTACTAGTTGCTAGAACCATGAACTACGGATCGTTTAGAATTCAACGTATATAAGAAGGAAACCAGTACACTGCAGATCATTGTGTCTGAATTTTTTGGTTTGTGGACTCCTTACCTTTCTCTTAAACAAGGTTGGGTATGAAAAAAAGCATGAAGTCATACAAGATGCCGCCAAGTGTAATGGGTTTCATCCTCAAATTATCTGCAAATTAATTAGAGAATTTAATTATAAGAATTTATCAAAGTGTTTGGTGTTTTTGGGGGTGAAAGTGAGTTAGAATTTTACCTCTGCACCAAAAGATCCAATAAATATTTTTATTTTTTAGGCTTCAAATTCTGTTAAACCTGGAAGTGATTGCAAAGTGGGCCTTGTTTATAATTTCTCTTTGCCTTCTGTTTTCAGTTAGTTGTCACTTTTATGAGTGCTTTGCTGTGGAATTCCGTTATTCATCCAAAACGATGGATTATTTCTACCAAAAATATGCAGACACATTAGCATTGAAGTATGCTGATGGAAATACTCCATGCCAGTAAAATAATATCATTATACATTGTTATATTGATCAGTTCACACTTGACAATTAAATTAAATGTACATCTTAAAATAATTAGTCGATGCATTACAAAAATTAAAAAGCAAGTCTAATTTGTTAAGAAATTTACTTGTAACAGCTAATAATTTACACACACTACATTAATAACAACATTAATGTTCACTGTGACCGTGATGGTCTGAAGGAGATAGTTTATCATAAATGGCAGTACCCAAAATAGTAACGACACAGGCAGCAAGCCCTAAGCGAAAACCACGGCCAAATGTGGCAAGTGCCCTCGACCTTTCTGTACCAAACTCCTTAGTATTATAACGCCACACTTCATTTCGAAGCCAAGGATCGCTTAATCCTTGAGCAGCTAACGCGCGTTTCGTTGCCATTAATTGTGGAACATCGTCAACTTTATATATTTTATAATTAGGAATTTCGTACTGTTCACCGTGTCCGTGACCCATTCCTGTAACAATATTACGATTTAAAAAAATACATTGAAAATATTTATCTATATACTTCAATAATAAATGAAAATTTCTTATATAATTATTATTAAGGTTATATTTTCTGAATATGACAGTTGACGTTTTATATATATGCGTTTTATGAAAGCAGGCTGTGAACTATACAAACAAAAACACCCAAAATATTGATTAAATTTATTTACATAAAACATTAAAACAACTACATAATCGTATTATTCTTTATAAATTATTGTTGGTTCATTAAATACATGCACTTCTTTATCGTAAATATTTTCAGGAAAATCTTCATCGGATTTCATTAAATACGTTGGAAATGGTATCGGTTCTAATGGTCTTCGAAGTGGTAACACTGTATCGTACACCGTTACGATAGCATTTGTTTCGCCTGGAATCCCCTGCCCAGACACCCATAAAACGTTGTATTTCGTATTTATCCTCCAGATTTTCAATCCTCTTATAGTCAAATACCGATTACCCATATGCCCAGGCATTTTCGTGCCAGGCCATACCCTAGCTTTCTCACCGCCACCTCCAATATTACCGCCACGACGATGAGTTTTGGTAACACCGTGGGAAGCTGGCATTCCACTAAATCCGTGCCTTTTCATGACGCCTTGAAAACCCCTGTCCATTCTAAAATATTTTTTATTTAGTAACAAGAAATTATTATTCCCGGAAGTTTTACGTTTTTCCCCTAACATCAACTGCGTTGCCAACCTGAAAATGCATCGCTGAAATTGGAGTTCCTGGCGGCAAGATGCCCTCTCCACTGACAAAAAATCTAGCAAGATGTTTCTTGGGTATCACACCAGTTTCTTTAAAGATATTGCAGTAATCTTTTGTGAACAGAGTGGGATCTGCGGTTTCTGCACCAATTAATAAGCAGCCCTTTTTATTATTTATCTTGCCAATTCGTCTTATTTGCGGATTGTATTCTTCAGGCGAATAATATTTAATAACTTGATTATCTAAGACCTAAAATTAAGATGATCAACTTGAATTAAGAAAATGGTATTGTTATATCTACTTGTAAAAGTGTAGTAGTAATTTTTTCTCCGTTTTTAAGCCATAATGGATATATTCCAATTTTTTTAGCTATTACACCTGTTCTTTTCAAGTTTCGAGCCCAAGGGATTGAATTGGTCAAGATTTCCTTTTCTTCTAGTTTTTTATCTGATTCGATTCTCTGATCCCGCACCACTTCTTTAATAAATTCACTATTTTCTTGTGTGAGGAACTCGTCATGTATCTAAGGCCCAAAAATGTTTTAACGAAAATTTCTACAGAAAACTATAACGTACCACGCGATTCTTTTTCGTTAACCAGGTAGGATTTCTAAGTCTCGGAACAGGATTTAATTTGTGACTTTCGCGAACTTGAATCAGAACACAAGTTGTCCTACGAAATGATAAATGATTAAGAATAGGGCAGAATAGACTTAAAACTTTTATGCAGAAACTTACGGCAAAATATATACTCTCCCATCGATAAATTTTGTATAGTTTTTACATAAACTAGATAATAAAGTCATATTTAGTTGTTAATTTTAAATGAAATTTCTAGGTTATAGTTATATTTGTCAATTTTCTAGGGGAATAATTTATTTGTGATTGGATGCCTTTTAGTGGTTTTCAAAATGTGATCCCTAAAAGTCTAGTTTATTACGTAAATGCTATACATTCACGAAAAGGATTCTTTGTTCAGCTGTGAAAAATTTCTTCTAATATCAACTTATAAATAAGTTTTCAATTTCCTGATATTATGAAGTAATCCTTATTCAATTCACTAGATGGCAATAAGTGAGATTGCTTTCTGCTTCATTTTACTAGTACAGGCAGCAGCCACGCGGTAGTGACTTTTTTGTTTATATTAAATGTCATAAATATGAATAATAAAATGTCTACAAAAAACAACAATTCAGTGGATGCACGGGCCGAACTAGCGGAATTAGTTAAACGAAAAGCCGAAATCGCTGTAAGTAAATAATAAAAAGGGTGTAATAGACAATGAGATGACTCAATACTAGAGTGAAAGATGTCAATGTCAAATAGAACAACAATAGCCGATGCCAACTTTTTCTGATAATATTTTAGCGCTAAATTTGAAAAATATTCCAGGAAACGCTGGCAAACTTAGAACGGCAAATTTACGCTTTCGAGGGCTCATATCTAGAGGATACACAATTGTACGGGAATATAATACGAGGCTGGGATAGATACTTATCTAGTAATAAAACAACAAACTCAAAAGCAGATAAACGAAATAGAAAATTCAAAGAAGCCGAACGCTTATTCTCAAAATCCTCGATTACATCTATGGCTGTACGTACTTCATATCTTAAATATATGAATACAGAACAGTTGTATAAATAATATTTTTCCAGGCTGTTAGTGGGATAGCTGATCCAAATCCAGAAAAAAGTAAGAACTCGATTCATTTACAAAACTCTAGATCTATGTCCGATATAATTTCGTACTTGTAGCCGTAATCTCTATCTAGTGTATTATAGTTGTATATTGTTGCTGTAGCATCTTCAATTTATTTTTTTAATATTTCGTTATTAAATGTGTTGGTTGACAATTAGTTTTTCTTACCTTAATATTGTGAACCTGTCACACAAATTCTATTAAAATTTATATTATTTATGCATGAGCAATGGTGTTAAAGCTATTTTCAGTTGTCTTTTCAGTTATAAATAGTAAAAATGGCACTAAATTTATGGTTAATGGGTATTTTAGCTTTCTCACTATATCTGTCAAAATTCGCACTTAAATTTCTTTTTGAATTATAACTACATATATATCTATGCACGTCCAATTATTACTAAAATCGATTTTTTAAAGGAAATAAATTCATAAAAATGCTGTTAGGTTTGATATGATTTAAAAAAAACCTAAACAAATGAAAGTGAGTACCTTCTATCCAAGGAAATTTCTTAACATATACGAATTACTAATAAGTTCTGTATTCTTATCCGGTATCATACATATATTGGTACTGAAAAAAATTAACTCAATCTTGTGTATATCATTATATTTTTATGTTTAGATGAAAGACATAGCGATACTGAATCCCAAACTAACGAAGATTCCAGCGATACAAATATAGTAGGCCCTACCATGAACCATTTGGATACAACAATTAAAACGGCCGGGAAACATTCCACGAATTCCAATACTTTCGCGACGAACGGTACGCAAAATCAGAATGGTATAGACAGGTCCAGTCCGAACAGGGATATCTCCGCGAAACAGAAGAATTTCACCAACAGCGCGAAGAAGAATAATAATAAAAAGGCTAGACATAGATAACTATCCGGTATGAGTTCGATGATGCGCATATAAGAATGAAGGGTGGATAGATAAATAAGATTTAATCGAAACAGTTTTGAGGGAAAGATTGGATAAATGATGTATACTTCTTAAAGATTTTAACTGTAAAGATATGATCTTTTTTTAAACAAATAAATTTACTTATGTAATGGTTTTTACTGAAATGTCATCCGTGAGGATTTTATTCACTATACTTGTATTATTGTTGTTTTAAGCATATGGAATAAATTATTTAAGCATTTCATTGGTATTGTTTTTAAGCAACAATCAACTCGTCCATAAAACTTGTCAGAGCTCTAAAAATCTAAAAATAGTTATTATTCCGGCGAAATATGGCCGAAAGTGGTCACAAATATATCCAAAGGGAAACAAAGACGCCATAAGGTGTATTGTTGGGTTTATAGCGTTACATAAAGGACGTTGTTTTAAGTTAAATGAAGTTAGTAAGTTGTGACATTCGGACGACATTATGAAGTCCCATAGACGTTAGCAATCATCATAGATCATAGTTTTTTTACCCACATATGTACATATAAGCATTTTATTTAGATTTTTTAAATATTTAGAACTTTCTGTCGCGATCAATCGAAATGTTTGTATGTTTAATTGAGCAATATCGAAATTATGGTTGATTTGGTCTAATTGGGTGATTTTACCATTCTTTAAAATTTGATTGGGTTGCACTTAATGAAATATGGTGAATTTTCATTTTTTGAATGATTGTTTTTTCTTCAAAAAAAAAATCAAAATTGGAAACAGCAGAGGGTGATGCATGGATCTCCCTCTCAGGTCTGCAGATGTCAGTTTTACAATTCAGAGCGTTGGGCCGATCAACGTGCAGATATCAAACGATTAGATAATTCTTCCTATTCAATTTCACATGTTCCCTGGTGCAACGATCTTGAGTTGCACAGTGCAGAGCAGAGAGAGCGGAGAAGATAGATGGATGTTTCATTTTCTTCCCCACTAGTCTACATTCAACTTCCTTCATTATTCCAAACCTACTGAGATGTTCATTCAGTTTACAATGGCCTGACAGGATCTCAGGTCAATATGTGAATATAGTTTTTGGGGAGGTTGGTACATTCTGAAGATCTCTTTTGGTATACTGCTACCGCAACAAGGTTCTGGCCTTGTAAAAGATATTCTGAAATTCTAGGCTCATATATCCCAATTCCTGTTCCACCTACTATGTTGGAGCCATTGGCGTACCATTTGATGGCGTTTCTATTGAGTTTCAGGTGGGCGTCTTTGTCCTATTGGTGCTTGGTACTTAGGTATATGGTAAATCTTTTCATAAAGCTGAGCTTCCTTGATAAATCGTCTCGGGGCATGTTCCATGTTTTGTTACCTTCTTAAGGCTGACGTATATGCCTGACCTAATTAGTTCTTGTGATCGCATGAATTGCTTCTTTTCCTCAGTGCCACATCATTTGTCTCAGCATTGCTGAATACATCCATAGCAACATTGTTGGGTTGCACGCCCAAATAGTTTCTGCAAAGTTTCTACAAACCAGGCCCCATGCCATTTCTCTCTTGTGAGGTACTTCAAGCTCATGCTTCTTCCATGAGAGTTTATTCCATTATATAATTTAAATTATTTCACTTATAAATATATGTAGGCAACACTTTTTACACATCTGTATAATGTGAAGTATCTTATAATTCGCTCTAATATCGGATAGATGACGCCACAAGTTAATAATTTGTAAATAATTTTATATTTTGTTCTTTTATCTATTTCATGAGTCAATATTTGATCTAGAATTTAATTGGATTTTAAAATACTAATTAGGGCTCTGGCGTAATATATAAAAACGAAATTATAATTGTATTTAATAATTTAACAGTTTGATTAAATACAATTACGATATTTATTGTCAATACTAATTATTTCTAATTAATTTAGTTTATTTTACTTAGCTTACCTGTTGTGACTCCCTAAAATGATTAATTTCGAAGTGAAAGTTATTTAAAAAAGCACCTGTAACATAACAGTGTTTAAAACTTTCAAAAACGAAATTCCCCCGACCGTCTTAAGTTGGCCACTTTGTTTATCTAATGATTTTATTGCATCTTTGTTGTTTTCCCGCATCATTTCAAAGTGAAATAGAGACGGAGGTAGGACACCGGCACGTGCACGTTAGATCGCATGTCAGAGACCTCCGATGTACCTTTACTGGGTTTACAGCGTAGAGTTCTTATTTTTGTTTTCGCACGCTTTTGCGGAATACAAATGCACCGGTAGTACTCGTAGCAAGCGGTCACAACGGCGGAATTTTAACGGGAATATATCAGAAATTTTAGCGGGACAATAGAGACACTCTAGTTTTCATTGTTAGGATAATTACTTCTTTTATTATAGTTGTAATAATAAATAATAAAACTATCCAGAAAAAATAATTTAAGGATATTTTGGTTTCGATGTTAGAAAAGTGCTCGTAATTTAGAAAATAATGTTAGTGAACGAATTGACGACAGTATGTTCGGAAAAATTCAAATTATAAGTGCGTGAAGTTTTCTGAGAGTGAACATGGAATTTATTCCATTTTGTGTTTTGTTATTCTTTTGTTTGGGGTACGATGGAAGCGTCTTTCAACAACATAACCACCTGACAACAGCACAGACTCTCAATGGATCAGGTAGGGATTGGACGTTTATATTTTGTTTTCGTAAACAATAGATTTATTATTACAGTTGTAGAAATATAACTGGATTATACATTATTTCCCGTTTCTCTTTTTAATTTAATAATTTTTAAATCATGTTCATGTTTCTGTAAGATTTAAGAACTTGTACGTATTACGATTTAAGGGTTTTTTTGTTGTGTGTAAAACTGAGACCTGTTTGAGTCCATTCTGGATAATCCTGTTTTACGACTACATACAGAGGTGCACAAGTTTTTTTTATATATAATTGCCCTTCATTTACAAAATTATTATCGTTAAAATATTAATATAATTCCATAAATTTAAATCTAGTAGGTAGGTACATTCTGGAGATTATTGTCTCAGACATCGACATGAATTTCATTTGTTTTGATATGAACAACTAAAACTGATTTGTTTTCAGTTGTTTACATCGCTCATATCGTATGTCTGGATCAATTTTATTACAGTATTATAAATATGAATTATCTGTAAGTATCGTCTAAGACAAAATCAAAGTCTCTAATCTAGCCTAATAAAAGCTTTCCTTGGATAGAAATATTCGCCGAAAAAAACACTGTTGCATTAGTTGACATTTACTGCTCATGACTTGCTAAACATGTACAAACAACTAGATAATTGGTAATTGTTAATTGAGTACCTATTAAACCAGTTTAACGTTGTACAATTGAACTTGTACCGGTTCTTATACTTATAAAAATATTTTTCCAATATCGGAGTTATTAAAGTTTTCCGTCAATTAAATATCTGGAATATTTTCAATTGGTTGAACATGTTTTCAAGAGTCTAGAATAATCTAGAGCGCGTCTTTCAGTAATTTGTTGACTTCCTACTCTCTACTTTTATGTGCCTACTTAATTAAATGTCATAAATGCGGTAAACCTATAGACATTTCGCTAATAAATGTTTGTCTCACAACTACAACTGTAAGTTTTAGAAGTAAATTAAAAGGACGGTAATGTCAGTTATAATATAACAAAATAAGATTCCATGTAATCCAAATAATTCAAACTCAAGTTAACAAGTTGTGTAAATTTGTTCCAACTGTGAGGAATCAGTTTTAAAACGATTCTTATATCTTACCTAACTTTAAAGTTACATATATCGAAACACAATAAGAAATATACAGTAAAACTTTCTGTTGGGAATACTGGGTAATTAGGGGAAATTATAGAGCTAATTTCAGACAAAAGTAAGAAAGTGAAGACAAAACGTGTTTTCTATAACAAAATTGATCAAAACGATTATATTTCAATGAGATTGCAAAGCTTGTTGTGGATATTTGGTTATTTAATCTAATCTAAATACAAAATTGGTAGTCTTACAATTTTCCAGTAGATTACAATAAGGTTTTATACAATAATGACATTGACACTAATGACATTTGCGTCAAGAATGTCTTTCTGTCAAAAATAGTGACAACAAACAAAAACAACTAAATGACAGCAAATGTCTATTCGCTGGGCAATAAATTGGGTTTCCGGTACAGTTGTAGTTCTGTTCTAAAGTTACATAATAAAGCCGAAATTACTTCAAGCAAAATATGAGGGGTTTTTGGAACAATGAGGTGTAGTAGTATGGTGGAAATAATGCACAAAGAATTACGAAGGCCTTCACGGTCTTTCCAAAGATTTTGATCATTGTTTTAGTCAAGTAAGGTAGGTAGTTAGGAAAGTTTGAAATAAATTGATCGATTGTCGGGGACGGGAAGCAAAGTCTTCGTTCTTTGTGCAGAATAGTACATTTATGAGGAAACTGGGAAACAGTTTCTGCATATTGTTTTCCAAATCATGGAGGGAAGTCTCAGGTAATCGGTCAAGATATCCGCAGAATCTGCTACCTGGTCTTGTAAGAAGATTAAGGAACATTTGGCGTTCAAGTTCGAGCCAGAATCAAGTTTTTAATCAAAACAATTTTCTGAAAATAGCATATGATCGAGTATCCCAATAAACAGCGGGAATGCATCAAATGGGCTAGAGAGTCCAAGCAAGACTTTTAACTAATAACTTGATATTTTATACAATAATGACATTGACACTAATGACATTTCTATCATATATCAATCAAAAAACTGACAGCAATAGCGAAATACCAATAAATTAGGTTATTAATTTATTGGTGTAACAAAGGCACAACTGCAACTGAAATAAATGAAGTCCAACCTCGTTTATACAAAATTTAGACCTGATTTAGACCATTTAGACATTCAGTTTTTGTAAACCAGATATGTATAGTGTTTCAAATATCATGTTAATAGTTAGGAAAGAGTTGATGTGGAGTTGATCATGATCATCCTCCATAGTCATTTTAAAGATGCGGAGGAGTTGATAACATAAGCAAATGCAGTGTTCCAATAATCGTTAGAGATTTAATGACGGCGGCTTTCACAGATGAATGTAGATTGTAGAAATGTGGACCATGTGGACATTTGTCTAACTGTAAGTATCTTTAACGTAGCAGAACAATTTTTCTTGTGTTTTTTGGGGAGTTCATACACAGTCTTTTGCTATCAGTTGTAATTAGAAGTATGTATATATTTTCCATTTATGAACATGCTGGAAGATAAAAAAATCGAACTACATAACAGGAAGAGACACAATTTATTTCCACAATCTAGAATAGCAAATTAATATTAAACCCAAGAACGGGGAGATAGCAGATTACTAATTACTACAACTGCGTATCTTGTCTCGCTGTCAAGGAAAACAATAAACTGTTGTCTCTCGGTGTCTCCGCAACCTCTAACTAAATACAATGGAACGTATACCAGGAATAAGAGAATAACCTCATCATAAACCGGTAATAAATAATACGCCGAGTGTCACGCTTGATTAACCAGATGACAGAAAGCGTAGCACAGCGTAGAAGCTGTCAGGAATAAGTAAAAAGAATGCAAAAGGAAAACGAAAGTTCAAGTGTATCGCGATGGCAGTCTGCTGTCGACGATTGATTGAATTCGGAAAGAGATAAATGGAAAAGGAATACAGCGAAAATGATTGTACGATATTACGGTTTTTTTTTTCAACGAAATAAATCTTTGATATTTTAATGCCATGTGGTTGTGGTTCCTTTGAAATAAAAAGCGAGTTTATTAATTCCACTAATCTCGATTTGTATTTTTTTTTATATTAAACCACAAATTGCGAACAATTATGTTTAAGTCGTATTTCGATATCAAGTATGAGGTAATGTTTATATTCTTATAGTATATTATTTACTTTAGAGTAATCACATGGTTAATAAGTAATAGACATCATTGTCATAGATGATACATACAAAAACGATTTATATTATAAGGGATTATTGCAACGATATATAATCTTCGTAGATTCTTCGTTAAGAAGTAAAATTGAGATACTGATATGAAGATTCCTTAAACGAATGTACGTATATGTATATGTAAATGCTGGTATCGTTACAGCTGTCGAGAAGGGGGATAATATCATCAATAAAGATAATAAATAATATTGGGGAAAGAACTACTCCTTATGGAACTCTTATTGTGACTGACAGCATTTGTGGTTGATATACGTTCATTCTATTACTATTACTTAAATGGGTTGGTGCAAATGGGAACCAGTTGGTTAAGTATGAAGCGAATCATTTGTTTGCCACTTTAATACTGATTCTAGCTAGTTTTTGAACTACGAACTACTATAGGGCGCATTAGGATAAAAGCTCGTACATGGGTACGCAGGAAAGGTCGCTCTATAATATAGTTGAGACACATTAAGACCCATGTCGGACAACCCTGGTGTTCCCCTTGTCAGTCGAATGAGAAAGGTTGGTTTTGAAGTTCGATTTTTTTCAGATATCGATATTTGCGTTCGATTACCATTCGCTGTTGGGATATAAGCTATGAGACACAGAGAGCTGTGTCTCATCTCTAGTCTGTTAAGCAATAAATTTTAGGATACTGCTGCAGCAGTATTAATCACTTATTAAAATATAAATCCATACAGAAGAGTTAGTCCATTGTCAACATTGCAATCGAATTTGGCGGGAAGAAAAACAGAAGAAGGTATTTTGCATGCTCTAGATCTGAAACAAAAACCACTAGCAGCTATGTATATTCCTAAGTGCTAAAAGTGTGAATTGAGTGATTATACATATGACATGAGGACAACGGATTATATGGCATTAAGACAACGCAATCATTTAAACCTGTACGAAAGATGCCGCCATTTTAACCCTAAATATCATGATTATAATTTGTGTAGCACAAGACACAAGTATTTTAATTTGTAGGCTGCAGGTAGTAATTGACACATAATTGATTAAGTATTTCAATCTCAAATTCTCTTAAGACCTACAAGAATTCTATTTCACAAACAATATTTTGAATCTGAACGTCTTTAAGGAAGTATTATCTTATATCTTATATAATCTGTGATTTTTCACAGATTTGCACTTTACTTTAAAGACGTTCCAATAAATGAAAGATGAAGTTCGCTCCATCAAGCAAAAAGTTTGCACCAAGCTTTCTCCATTTTGAACAGCATGCTTCATAGTTTGCACTGCTCTAGTCGCCTAATTATTTGAGAAAATGTTTTGGGGTAGACGAAGGGGGTAACTTGACCGTAGGTAGGGTATTTTTGCAGAACCTTGAAAATAGAACCGTCAGATTGCACGCACTTTGCCCTACCATTTTCAGAGTTTGCAAGTCCTTTCCTCAGATACATATATATGTATATATATATAATATTTATGTCAACAAGTTCGTATCCCATTCCTGGGAAATTTGAATAACAAAAGAGCAAGGATCATGCCAGAACTCAGTAGAAACAAACTACGTCTTCTGACAAGTTTTCCTACAGGAAATTGTCGCATTGGGAAACACATGGCAGAGATAAATGTGAAACACAACAGCGTTTGCAGGTGTCATCAACCTGCACCATAGAAATTCTTGGCAACCATTACAGAGAAGATGTCATAGACGACGGAGAACAACCTTCTCCGAAACCATAAAATCATAGTAGTTGCAGTTGATTGACGCTCTTAAGGTGGGTCCAGACTACTCGTACTCGTGCTCTTGCTCGCGCTACTTGCGGGACTCCCGAGTAGTGTAGACGTGAATGCAAGTCACGAGACAAGCCATGCGAGCAGCGCAAGCCATTAACTCGAGAGGATCCGCCCGGTGTCGGTACATCAAAGGAACTTGTGTCAAGTTGCGCAAGTCATGTGGACGGAGACAAGCAGTTTTCAGTTGATTGTTGGTGCTCGTGGATGATGGAGTGGACTAATGATCTGTGTTTGAAATTTGTAAATTTGTATGAAAAGTTCCCAATTTTGTGGGACCCTAAAGACAAATTTTATAAAATAACACCTCTCTTTTTTCAATAATAAATGTATAACTATGCAACTTGCACTGGCGATTATAATGTCGCAATCCATTTTAAAAAATCGCGTTCCTACAGACGGATCCTTTCAAGTCAAAATCCCGCGAGCAACTAAAGTCCGTCTAGACACAAATCAGACGAATGCAACCTGAAGCTTGACAAGTCTGTAGATCATTGCGAGTACCGCGAGCACGAGCACGAGTACGAGTAGTCTGGACCCACCTTTAAACTGAATGGGAAGCAATAAGTGCAGAGGGATGTGTGTTGAATATATGCAGTACAAGAAATGCAGAAAGCTTTCTTTATAGCCATTGTATTAACTTCTCATATTAGCTCTGATATATCTTTGATTGCGATTTTTTTATATTCAAATCTGAAGCAACTTACTTATTGAAAAAGTGTTTAGTTAGTTTCTTGTATGTACCTAATATCCATTGAAGAGAAACCCAAGAACTGCTCTTTTATATTTATCTTGCCTATGTCGTTTTAGTTAAATAAACTCAATTATTATTGTTACTTTCCAGGACGAATTATGCCAGTGGCGCAGTCTAAAATGATATGATAAAATATTCAGATTGCTTTTCCATGAATAATAAGTATTTTCTTTGTGAACAATGGAACTTCATTTTAAATTCTATCTCCTAAATATACATTATATAAATATAGTTTTGTTGAATACTGCAGCTTTGTATTTTTCGAAGAAGTTTCAAAGAAATAGTTGCATTGTACTTTAAAATTATTTAACCTACTTTTAAGAAATTAGTACTATTAACATCAAGTAACTTATTAGTTGTTGCATAGATATTTTGCAAGAAAAACAAAAAAACTTTGTTCCTTTTATGCGAACCATCATACTAGTCAAATAAATAGGGGGTCAAATAAATGTTTTGAAACGGTGTATGAGTATACAGGGTGTTTCCAAATAACTACCAAAGTTTTTAAAGGGTGATTTCTTTTAAAAAATTAAAGGGAGTCTTCATATAAAGAAAAGCTTATAAGATTGTCTTTGAAGAGTTCATTCCGACGATACATGCTTCTAAAAATGAGAAAAAAATCTTTTTGGTTGCCGAAGAAATGGGTTTTCATCACTGACCGTAATATCGATGCAAAAATGTATTAAGAAGCCGTTGTAGATCTGTTATCTACAATTAGGGACTTCGTAGAAGAAGGTCTACAAACGTGTATTTTAAGTAGGATAAGCCCGTAACCACCACATCACTGGGCGCGTTCGTCATACTGCCATGTTGTCTACCGCCATAATTTCAAATACTGATTACTGCTTGCAGCAATAAGCATAATTTTTTTACGCTTGGAAAAATGGCGACCGTTTGCTAAACACGTTTGCAGCATAAAATGACGTAAGTCAACGTTCACCAGAATTGTTGCCAACAGTTGCCTAGCGATTGTGTCTGACGAACGCGGCCACTGTCTTGCATTGACATGACAGGTAACAGTCTTGATCTAAATTTAAAAGAAAATTTAATTATATCGAAACATAATTCTGAATTGACTAAACATTTAAGCAGATTAAGAGAGATCTTGAGGTAGAAAAACGTATACAGAGTGAACTGTAGGGCCTAATCTAAACTTTTGTGTTGGAAACACTGAGTAATTGGCAGAAATGGTATAACTTCAGTCGAAAGCAAAAATTTCAAAAAATACTTTAGCATCATAAAACATATCAAAACGATTTAATGTATGTATATAGTCGAGGCACGATAAGTTCCTATGCACGTCATTCACGTGACGTCAAACATATAATGGAATGATATCATAAACATGCAATGTGACCACACAGAAGAAATTGAAAATACACACATCGACATAATCTAAGGATATCAATGTTTATTTTATTTGCTTGATTTTACTTCCGTAAATATTGTCTTTTGTTGCTTAGTTTGGTTGCTAGGTAACTCATAAACAACTACCTGTCAAAAGTATCCATTAAACAAGTACAGTTAATGATAACTTTTAAAATATTTTGAATTTTAACTTTAGTGTGTTACTTCTCCCACCATTTCTGCGTTGTTTCACAAAAATTAGTACCCATTGGTAAGTGTAAGCATAAATTGCGTTAAGAGCAAACATGAATGAACAAAATAGACGTCGTCATTTGCATTCTGACGAAATGAATACGGCAGTTGGAATGCTGGAAGTTGGAGTAAGACAAGTTGACGTAGCGGGGCGCCTATAATAGGTACAACACAGAGCGTAATTAGCCGACTATGGCGACGTTACAGAGATACAGGTAATCCCAGGGAACGACATCTTGGAAGAAGACGCGCCACCACTGCTATTCAGGACCGGTACATCACTCTTCAGGCTCGCCGACAGAGTTCACTAACTGCTACTGAGTTAAAATCGCGTCTCCAAGCAGTGCATAACGTGACAGTCCACAGCCAAACCATCAGGCGTCGTTTAAGAGAAGTCAGTCTTCACTCCAGACGCGACCTTAGGGTTCCACCATTAACCAGGGGAAATCGAGGACATCGAGTAAACTGGGCTCGAGAACACTTAAACTGGACTCGACTGTAATGATATGGGCGGAAATTATGTTGGGTAGGAAAACTGATCTCGTATTTCTAGGTCAATTCTTAAATGCTGAGCAATATATCCAGAATATTCTTGAACTTGATGTTGAGCCATTTGCAGAAGCGTTGGGCCGAAATTTAACCCTTATGCATGATAATGCACGACCACATGTGGCAAGAGTTGTTACCGATTGGCTCAATGAAGCAAGAATTGAGGTTTTGCCATGGCAAGCTCAATCCCCAGACCTCAATCCCATTGAGCCTGCATGGGATATGCTTCAGAGAAGATGCCTGCCACATATGGACGCTATACAAAATCGACGGCAACTACAAGAACTTCTTTCACAACAGTGGAATCTTCTTCCACAAGAAGACTTGGACAATCTTATTCTGTCTATGCAAAGAAGATGTAGGGCGGTTTTGAACTCCAGAGGAGGTCCCACTCTTTATTAATTCCTTAATCTTCAATTTTTGTAATTCAATATAAGATTAATTTTGAATTGTTGTTTAGTTCCATTTTGTAGAATTTCTAATTTCTAATTAATAAATTTTTATTAAAATTGTGTTAAATATTAATTTAAGTTAATTTCACTCATAGCTTATTTTACATTTAACTTTCAAGACAAAAGATGCACTAAATTACTTTTTTTAAGCAAGATATATCCTTAGAATATGTTGATGTGTGTATTTTATATTATTATATAAATATGAAATAATAGGTGATAATTAAACTAAATTTCAAAGATTACTACAAGATGCTGATTTTTAACACAGCCGTTATGTCAAAGTTCAAAATGTAAAAAAAGAACTAATTATTTAATTATTATATTTCTAAAATTTCAGTGCTTTTATGTTTCGGTTATTGGCTATACTTGATGAAACGCAATGATGCCACTTGTCATTCACTCATTAGTGTGTTAGGTTAGGCGTTAAAGGATTTTGTCAGTATATCCGACAACGGCGTAAAATCTAACGTCACGATTTATTGATGCCGTGCATTGGAACATATCGTGCCTCGACTATATGAGATTTCAAGTTACGTGTCATTTGGCACGTTGTCAAATGTGGCAATTTATCAAAATTGGCAACATCATAAAGACCATACCGTATCCAAACTTTTGTGTTAGGAACATCGAGTAATTGGTAGAAATGGTAGAGCTAACTTCAGTCGATATCAAATAAGTAATGGCAGCAATGGTATAACTAACTTCAGTCGAAAGCAATAATGCCAAAAAACACTTTTGCATATCAAAATATATCAAAATGATTCAATGTAAATGAGATTTCTAGTTTCCTGTCGTTATTTCGTAATTTATCAAAATTGACAACATCATAAAGACGTCTACAGAGTGAAGAAAGTCAAGTGAAGGATGCCAAATCCAAAATTTTGTATTAGGAATATCGAGTAATTGGTAGAAATGGTAGAGCTAACTTCAGTCGACATCAAATAAGTAAAAAAATACTTACACTACATATAGATCAACAAAAATAAAAGAAAATACACTTGTAACGAAGAGAGATTTTTCATTTAACCGTTTGCGTTACTGTAATTGTAGGTTTTACTTACTAATGGAAATACATTATATATAATTAAGGATTGAGATATTTCTAGTTGCTCAAGACTTGTTTCACTTGACATATTACAAACACCAAGTCCGTAGTTCCTCAGATACTTAGCGTACCATTGAAATTAATCTATACAAATGTGTATAAGTATGTATGTATGTATGTGTAATGGATAATGTCGTATTTAGTTAGTTATATATTCATTAATTTACAAATTCATCAATATTGAAGTTCTCTAAACGCAGATGATAATTACATTTTATAATGCTTGTACAATTACTAACTTGTTTGGGTTCGATGTTTGGAATGTTTATATTTGTACGCCATTGTTTGTTTTTCTCGAGAAAAGTATTTTTGGAAACGAGTAACGTTATACATTATTTACAGAAATACATACTGGAGTTTAATTTAATATGAAGAATAACGTAAAACTAGTTTTACGTTTAAATCTCTATTTACACTAATTAATACATATTTATGTCATTTATTCTCTTTCTCCTTAAGCATTATCAAGGTTTTCATTCTATTAAATAACAGTAATTCTGTTCGATTTTCTTACGTGCATGTTTTACGTAATTGTCATCATAATTAACACTGCAAATGTTCTCGTATCTACGATCGATACAATCCCACTACAATCTCATTAACCGGATTAAAAATTAGAGTCGATCGTAACAATTGCCTATCGATTGTTGTGTTGATTCTATCATGTCCTGTAGCGTTCTAATTAAAGTTAATTGAGAGAGGTAGAACGTTTGAATCTGATCGAATGTGCTACAAAGATGTAACTACGACTACTGGTTTGATTTCAGTATGCATGTCGACGCTAAATCGCTGAAGCTCTGAGTATCCATATTACCTAGGGTATCTGTACATACATTACTGAAGCGGATTCGTTACGGTGATAAACTTTCTTTAAAATGGCAATCTTACGTTAATGGGTAATTGTTTGTTAAAGTGACAATACGGCAGTGTTTTGTTATCAATGTTATTTACACTAGCTACTACTGGTCTACCGGTATATGTAATAATTCGCTCTTTTGATCTCTTTCATTTACCGTAATAAGATATAAACTGACCTTTCTTCTTGGAATATTTAAGGAAGCATCAATTTTATTTAAATAGATTTATGGCCACAACTATTCTTGAAGTATTCTTTCGTAAATATTTAAGTTGGTTCGTATTGTATTGTGCATGTAATAAGAGTGCTACTGTGGAATATTTATACAATTAGGATAGTATCTCGCCCTCTATCAGGTACAGTGGGTTGATTTAAAACCGACTCAAACTGTCATTAAACTCGATAAAAGCGTACTTTACACGATATCCGAATGATATGGTCAACTGTATGTAAATTACTATTTATAGATGCAATATATTTTTGTATCAAATCGAGTTTCATATGCAGGTACACTCACCTGAAAGAAGTTGTAGAACGATTTACATAGCGATTATATGTAAATCGTTCTACAACTTCTTTCAGGTGACTGTACACAATTATACTTAATGCAAGGGATCATTTATATATTCCTAAATTGATAATTTTGTAATGCGATCTTAGAATGTTTTGAAATAAATATGTAAATATGGTTAAATCGCTATCGCCTACTTGTTCACTATATTTCTAAGTATTTAGTATTTTTGTATAATTTGAGTTTCACATGCAAGTACGCAATTATATTTAATGCAAGGGATTATTTGTGTATTCTTAAATCGATAATTCCTTAATGCGATTTTAACATATACATAGATAAATCACAAGCCCATACAATTTCTCTATATTTCCAAATATTTGTGCCATTAATTGTATGAGTAAGGATTTTCGTATTGTTTGAGTTTTATATGAAACTACACAATTAAATTGTATTAATTTGTTTTTAGTTTGATTGTCTTTTTGTTTACCTTTTTTATTATTTGTAATAAATTATTATTTGTTTACTGTGATTTAATTACTATTAGAATAAAATCAGGCTTTTTTAACGAAACAAACTTAAGGTGAATATAGATTCCTGCCTAATAACTGCTTTGATAAAAACATTTCTTATGGTTCTAAAATTCACTTGTACTCTATTATTAAAATCAGCTAAGTTAGGAGAAATACAATAATTATTTTATTTGTGTTTATGTTTTATTAATTGGTGTTGGCAAACGCTATACTATGTAATAATACAGATATTAAAAGTATCTGAAAAAGAAAATATATCTGTAGCTATTTTAAATGTATGCGTACCAGTTCATAAGCAAATCGCTTGATTACTACAAACACCCAGTTAAATCTGGAAATTTTTTGTGTGCGCCGTTAGGTCCATGTCACTTGTTGGGTGAGTCGCTTTTAAATCAACCCAGTGTACAAAATATGAGTTTACATTTAGAAATTGTACGAAAAGGTCGTGAAGCGTGCGTTTATGAATTAAAATACAAAATATATATATCATGCCAAAACGAAGAGAACTAAGTCCGCCAAAACCATTACTACGATCACGAAACCGTATGAAACGATTGGAATAGGTCAAACAGCATAAAGATTGGGACATCAATAAGTGGTCAAAGGAGCTATGAACAGACGAAAGCAAATTTCAAATCTTCGACACTAATCGACACACTTTTGTTAAAAGAAGAGCTGGTGAAAGGATGCTACCGAAATATGTTACATCCGCTGTGGTTCTGTGCTAGTTTGAGGTTCATTTTCCTTTAATGGCGTCGAGGATCTGAATCGAAGGAATTTTGAAAAACGAAAATTATCGAGACATTTTGGAGCATCACGCTCTTCCTTCGGGAGTAAGATCAATTGGTGAGGAGTTTTACTTGCAGCAGGACAATAATCCCAATAGTATACCTCCCGACTTTGTAAAAATTATTTGCAAGAAAAAGAAAGAGAAGGTGTCCTCATAAGTATGGTTTGGCCGTCGCAAGCGTCCGACGTTAATCCCATCGAGTTGTTGTGGGATGAGTTAGAGAGAAATGTAAGACACTACTGTCCAACATTCCAGAAGTTATTCTGGGAGCAATTAGTGAATGCCTGGTAAACCATACCAGTAGATTTCCTCCAAAAACTAGTCTCAGATTGCCAGATATTTGCAAAAAAAAATACAGTCCAAAGGCAGTTACTTTCAAGAATAATGAAATAATAAATATTATTCCGTTCTATGTTTTTATTATAAGTATTCTTGTATTTTATAAGAAACAAATGTTTGTTTTACAAAAAAAATATGTTCTCATTTGCATATATGTTTAGTTTCACAAACACAAACAACAACACACAACAGCAGTGGTCCCACATTTTTGGGCGATAGTGTAGTAGCGAATGTGACACGAATAAATTCGATCCAAAATTAGGCCGTGCGGGACACCAGGAGTAATTGCAGGAGATATATTACAATCAGATAACGGAAGTGTATGTATAATCAAATTTTGGACAGCTTAAAGAAAATGTGATCAGAATTTAACATGCTCATGGTAAGTTAAGATATACTCAAAGCTAGGAAAATGTGGATGGTTAACAATAAGTCTGAAAAGTGGAGCGAGAGTGTACATTTTGTCAATGCTTGCTGTTGCTTTTTAAACGTGGGGCTTTCATTGTGGTTCCGCAAAATTATCTCCGAACGATGACAATTTACAAGATACAGAAACTCTTGAAAATTAGAAGAATATTCAAGAAGCTGATCTAATAGAGTGTACTTGCAAGAATTTCCCTACAGAAAAATGGCCCGTTTGCATTGGGTATTTCACAGAAGCATCAAAACCATAAAAGTGTTTTGAATGGTACATTATTTTTAGAGAAACATAACTTCAATAAGACTAAATTGATGATTAATAAAGCAGATTCTGAAATATTAGAAGAATATTCAAGAAGCAATTACAGTAGAATCTGCTTATAAAGGCTCTCTTACAGAAGAATCTTATATTTGTATTGTGTGTTCCAAAGAAACCGTCAAAGTCAAGAAAGTGTTTTAAATGGAACCTAATTTGTGGTTGAAGATTTTAGTTAAGAAACTGCTGTAATTTGATCAAACTAAACAGTGAACTAAATAAAACAAATGAAAATTACCACCATATAAGCTGAAAACTACTACTAGCACTATTTCATGTCAATTATGAAACTGCTAATAAAGGCCTTACTATAAGACTTAAAGTAGCAGATATAAACATACCTAGAAATAATAAACTTGATTGAACATTCAGTGTTGGAAGTACTCTCCAATCAAAGTTTACCTCAAGTAGATGTATCTACGATTTTTGCAAATGTAGGTAATTGCAGACTTTTCGTACCTTTTGGTATACGATCCAATGTGTTGGAATTTATATATAAATACTCCGACAGTATTTGTATAACTGACTTAAAAATCTATAATTTTAGTATTTTGCATGGTTTTAAACTGTAATCCAAGATCTACCAGTAAGAGAGTATCACATCACATTTAAAAAATAATATTCTCATCTATTTTTGCAAAGATTAAGTAATCGACTGGATAGGAATAGATATGGGACGTAGTAATTCATTTATTATTTATTTGTTGACGCGGTCTAGTCAGTCCTGTCAGAAAGGCCAATGATTAGGCATGAACCAACAATCATATCATGGAGTGTTATTTCTTGCAAACATTGCAGAGTGCACAAAATAACGTATCCAGACAAACCATCTGTAACCTAACAGTTGAAACTTCACGGCATTCAAGTTTCTTTGCAAATTCCGCGGACGAGGGAGATACCAACGACGTTTTGAATACATAGTTGTTAAATAATCTGACGTATGTTGCTTCTAATGAACCACATCTCATTATTTGGGCTGCAAGATGAATTTACCAAATTTGATAACTGTGGGAGAGTCGACCGGTTCGACTAACAAGGGGAACATCAGGGTGGTCCGACACGAATCTTCATGGGTCTCACCTATGTTATAGAGGGACCTTCCTGAATACCCAGGTACGAGCTTTTATCCTAGCCCTAGTTTCTGAGAAAAATCAACGTTGTTTTGCGCTGTCTTTTTATACCGTTAATGTTGGTCTCCATATAAGTAAGCGTGCGTAGCGCTGTGGACTGGATCCATGCCAACCACCCTGGTGGCTCGATCTCTGCCGGTGATTTTTTTTTCGAACGCTAGCCACCAGAGCATTTGTAAGTCCGCAGCGCTACACACGCTCGCTTATACGGAGACCAACATTAACAGTATGAAAAGAACGTGCACAACAATGTTGATTTTTCTCAGAAACTAGGGCATGTTAGGATAAAACCTTATACCTGGATACTTAGGAGAGGTTCTTCTATAACATAGTTGAGACCCATCAAGATCCGTGTCGGACAGCCCTGGCGTTCTTCTTGTAAGAAAATGAGAGCCAGCGACCAATATTGTTCCTGAAAAAAATTAATATAAAAATAATGATGATAATTTAGTTACCATACCCCCTCTATACATTACAATAGGATGGATTAAACAATTCCTGGAAGTACTAAAAAAGAAGGCAACTAGGCTAAATACTTAAAGAATAAAGCGAACAACTTAGGAAGCTGATCAAAGATGAAAATCTTGAACGTACCATGAATGATTTAGAACTAGCAACATAGACCTTCTTAAAAAGTGTTTGCACGCATTGTTTGGATATCAAAATAACGAAAACTATTCTGGCTAATTTGCTAGAAAATTATAAAAAATTGGGCTGCCGATGTAGTTCAAAGTTAATTTGTAGCTTCACATTTGGATTTCATTTCTAGTAAGTTAGAAAGGATAAGTAATGAACAGAACGAAAGTCTCCATCGAGGCATTGCATAAATGAAGGAAGAAGGAGATCTTTAATAGTTTCTGATCAGAGAAGGCAACAGCCAACCAAAAGGAAGAGATAATTCTATTTATGCAAAACTTTGATATATCAACAATTTTTGTTTGTGTATAATTATCTGTTTTTATATCCCTGTTACTAATTAAACATTCTAGTGTTTGTGGTGTAGTTATATACATATTTTGCACTTATCTAGCTTTTTTATCATTTTTGTTTAACAGAATTTATAAATACAATTATCATTTATCTACATTATAACTCTAAAATTAGACATTCTGGAAATGGTAATGTCTTCAGTTAGAGAAGACTGTAGAAACTTTTGTAATTAAATATTAAAAGAATGAATGCATACATATTTATAAAAGATTCAAAACAGTAATTTGAAATCGATACTGCAAATATGCTCCACACCGAATCGAAAATATTTACAGATATCAGTGCAAAGAAGTTCATTCCGACGATAACCTATGAACCGTCCGGATGTCACGGAATAAAAGTAATTATAGAACTAATAAATAACACCAGCACATTCGAAACGATGTTTGCACTTAAATAATTGATGTTAAAGAACGACAAACATGTGGGGACCACACACACAATTTAATCTTAACACAGTTTGTTGGTTTCTCGAATATCACTTGTTTATTTCTTCCTCTTGTTTGCGTCCGGCTCCGTTTTCTTGTTTGTAATAAAGAAACGTACTCATAAATAATATACACTATTATACAACGTTAATGAGCAACTTGAGTTTCGTTCAGATCGTGAAAGGTTTCTTTATGCTTTTGTAATTTACAGCAGTGCCTATAAGTATATTATCACCCACTCAAAAAAATTGTAGTGTTAAATTAACATTCATTTTCTAACATATCCACTTCACTAGTGGAAAACGGTTAACTGCAAGTTTGCAACGATATCGAGAACCTGATGTATGTAGGTAGGCGTAACTATTACTACAGCAGAATTTATTATCCAGCTTTAATAATTTATTACGATGGAGTCATTGACTCTGCACGGAGCAGGTGTCTCTATTGTTTTCCTATTTTTCTTCTTTTTGTTATAAAGTTGCCTACGGGAGAATCGATAATTTTTGTAACAGTACAATGGTAATGAGCCCTAAACGTTAAGCGCTTTAGGATTTAAACAATTATTTATAACTTCATTATATTAGTGGGGATAAAGAAGCTTATTTGAATCACCCAATTCCTTAAACATTGTAAATGTATGATGAGGTTCTACGTTAGCAGAAAATAAAGAAGATTTACAAACCTCACAATCGGATAAATTAAGTTTTTTTAGGAAAAATCCACAGACATAGGTGACAGCTTGATAATTAAAATCAATTTCATCACTAATCGGAACATTTAGAGACGAAGCTTCTAGTTTGTTCTTATCCAATGCACAAGTCCTAGCACTTTTAGGTTCAATAGCAGTCATAAAAGATTGCAGATTACTTAAAATATGCCCACTATCTTCCTCACAATTGAACTTGATAGAATGAGAAGACACTAAATTATATAGTGAGAATACAAGTTTTAAAATTGGCAATGAACTGATGACAACTTGGATTTGTATTAAGACCACCACACTGACGTATGACACCAAATAAGTTTTCCAAAGGATCTTGATTTAATGATCTGATGATTGTGCAGTTTATTCCACAAGAAAATGACACATCGAAGAATATGAATCGCACCCACTTTCATTGATAGTGATGATTTTACCTCATTGTTCGTTTTAGACTCAAATTTTTTGAATACTTTCATACCAGAATATTAAGTGTTCTGATTTAGAAGTAACAGGACGCTTTAGGAGCTTTTCATTATTCAATGTAGTAGAATTTAAACTATTCTTCAATTTACCCCATCTACTACAACAATGAATAAAATAAAACAGCAATTAATAATAACAAAACTTACTCGGAACTTGTGCCTCTTTTGTTCATAACCTCACCTTACTCTACTACATAATTTGTAAACAATACGTCATCATAGCAGGTAAACTGTGGGGCTTCTACGCCAACCGGTTTTTTTAATCGCTAATTAGTCGCTTTCTAATTGGCGGAATTCTGCTGGGAATGTTGATATTTTGACCCTGAAATGGTTTCACTCGTATTATTTAGGTTAAAAATCTAGAACAAAATTAAACATATTGGAATTAAGCAATTAGATTAGATAGAAGCAAGGTTAAATTTAATTATTTTTACAATGCACTGAATGCATGGAATCTTTTAGTTAATATATATTTATATAAATATGTATTAGTTGAACGTTCTGAAAGCAAATAATGTTTGAAATTAGTGCCTCTTGCACTTAGATAATTAGATCGGTTTCTATTCTTCTAATCTGTGGAATTTCATTTGACTGGAATGTTGATGTTTTGACCCTGAAATGGTTTCACTCGCATTATTTAGGTTAAAAATCTAGAAAAAATTGATAAAACCTGAATTTTTTTCCGCAAATCAGGCCTGATTTTAACAGAACTGATTTAAATCGGATCTGATTATCGCGTCTGATAATCAGGTCTTAATTAATCAGACCTGATAATACTTAAAATCATTTGCGGAAAAAATTCAGTTTTTATCAATTTTTTTCTAGATTTTTAAGCAAAATAATGCGAGTGAATCCATTTCAGGGTTAAAATATCAACATTCCCAGCAGAATTCTGTCAATTAGAGAGCTTAATTAGAAAGTGATCTAATCAGCGATTAAAACAAAAAACCGAAAAAACCGGTTGGCGTAGAAGCCCCACAGTTTACCTACTCATCATGATTTGCATTTTTATTGTATGCGCGATATTGTACACCGCTATCATGTCACTTTCTCTTATAGTTAATCATAATTATTGATAGATTTCTTAATGATAAGAGCAACAAAAAGATTTTTTGGTGAAAATATCGCTATAACCTGGCTCATATTTCATATCAAAGCCTATTTTGATGTTTCATTATAATTGCTTTAAATATAAAGCCTACAAATACTTTGCAACAATACTATATTTAGTCCTCCATATGATTCGGAGGTGGCGCGCACATCTTGCCCGAAATGTCAAATTTGAAAGAAACGCCCGTGGAGTGGATGGAAGAACAGATGAAAAATATTGACAACAAATCTCGAAAATGTTCTCCAACACCACATTAGAACTACACAATGTAGTTTTACTACTGAAGATGGCAACTTAGTTGCTGAAATAGGTACGTATCTAGTGCTGATGGTGTGATCATGTCAGTGTTAGTGCGCTGTTGGAGAAACTAAGAATAGAAAGAATATTAAATCGCCATTAAATGGACATTACCAAAAATCAATGAGCACTACAGTTGAATGTGAAGGAAGTATAGGTAGAATAATAAACGAAGAAATACCTGAGGAAGACGAATATGAAGTGGTGATACAAGAACTAATATTAGACGAAGTAAAAGAAGTTATAAAAGTGAGCACAAGTGGAAAAGCACCGGAAAAAAACACGGCAAAAACTCTGTCAATAGAACACACGCTGAAGAACTCTTTTAGGAATTCTATGTTGATTTATAAATGGAAAATCGACAACTACTGTGTACAACGTAAAGCAAATACTAAAAAGAACGCATGAACACAATATAGAACAGGAGTTGCTATTTGTAGAGTTTCAACGAGCATTCGACAATATTAGGGAGGAAAACCTATGTCCACAATGAAAAAAACTCCAATGCCAGCAATGGTAAGAATACTTACTTAGAAGTGAGTTTAAAATAGACAAAGACTTGCGTTAAAACACAGAAAGAAGAAACGAAAGATCTCAAGACAAATAAAGGAGTCGGACAGGATATTTCTGCAACTTTATTTAATTCGGCTCTGGTGAATGCGGCAAGAAAAATAAATACGAGGTACTTTACGAATAAGATGAAGCCAGATAATAAGATATACGGAGGATCTAGTAGTCCGAAAAAAAGAAGAGATATATTGGTCAAGATAATATTAAACTAGAGACAATAGGAGCAGAAGAAAAATTGGATCTGAAAATCAACCAAACAAAAAAGAAATTGGGTGCAAAATAGCAAAACAGAGACATCAGACTAGAAAACCTATCACTTGAAAAAATAGATAAATTTAAGTACTTGGGTATTGTGATATCAATTAGTGGAAGTAGAGAAGATGAAATCAGCGAAACTATGTCAGAAACTGGCGCTTTCTACACCAACAAGAAATTGTAGACGAGTATAAATCTTTCCAGAAAGAACGAAATAAACATGCTAAGACCAGTGTCAATCTATTTATCGGAAACAATGACTATAACTTGAAAAAATGAAGAAAATCGGAGAATATTTGAAAGGAAGGTACTGGGAGCAATAATGACGAATTGCAGAAAGAATTCAGGAAAGAGTTACGAAAATTAAAGTAGCAACGAATATATTGGTTGACAGGAAATAGCCACAAATAAATTGCTATTGAAATTGAAATCCAGTGGAAGGAAGAGAAGGAGTAGAGCAGATGTTAAAATCTACGATAGAATGTTGTGGAGAGACAGGCAAGAAGTTAATTGGCTCAATTTGTGGCCGTTTTGAAGAAGATCCAGATTTTTTAAACCATGTTGTAGTTATGTAGCATTCTGGTTGAGTAAGATCCAAAAAGTTTCAAGTTAAAAAATTTGCTAAACATGTTTTTGCTTTAGTTATTCGGGGTATTCTTCGAATGTTTGCCCAAAAAAGAGTAAAAACTCTAGCCACCCTGAAAGAGAAACTTAAGGAAAGAAGGCTTGGCATGTTAGCGAAAGATATGCTGTTTTTTTCAGTAAAATTGACCTGCACACAAATCACACATTGCCATGAATTTTCTTTGAGACGCAGGCTTCAAATTATTGTGAAACCCGTCCAACCTTTCAGATTTAGTCTCCTCTAATTACTAAATTGAAAGAAAATTAAAAGGACATCAATTTTTATGTAGCGAAAAGGTAGTAGAAGCTGTAG
>ML218533.1:2783-14974 GCA_004785975.1 Popillia japonica
GCGATTTTACCATCACCCAGAATAATTTTTTTGTTTGCAGTAGTAAATTTGGTTATAGAACCTTTTGGGAGCACTGGTTCTTACGTCCAAGATACGCCTCAGATTCGGAAGTCTAAAATTTTGAAACATCTCTTGCTAAAGTAGTGCACTTCCAGAGAATTTCAAAAGGTAGTGGGTAAATTTTCCAATTCATAGTTCAAAATATTTTATATTGCATTCAAGAGATTTGGTTAAACAGGTTGCTTTGGACTTTCCGAATGAAAAATCTGGATGATGATTGATGACCAAATTGTCGTTAGCAATTTTACCACCACCCAGAATAATTTTTAGTTTGCAGTAGTAAATTTGGTTATAGAACCTTTTGGGAGCACTGGTTCTTACGTCCAAGATACGCCTCAGATTTGGAAGTCTAAAATTTTGAAACATCTCTTGCTAAAGTAATGGGCTTCCAGAGAATTTCCATAGGTATTGAGCAAATTCTCCAATTCCTACTTCAAAATATGTTCTATTGCATACAAGAGATTTGGTTAAACTGGCTCTTTTGGACTTCCCGAATGAAAAATCTGGATGATGATTTAAGTAATTCCTCACCAAATTGTCTTTCGCAATGTTATCACCAGCCAGAATAACTTTTTCGTTTGTACTGGCACACTTGAAGACTAATTTTGGTTTAATCTTATAATTTATTAGAGGAAGTCTTTTGCTCTTATCCATAGAACTCTTTTTTACATTCAAATTAGCCTTGTTTTCGAATGTCTCAGATTTGGAATTTCAAAATTTTGAAACATACCTAAACTGAGTGGTGAGCTTCGAGAAATCTTCAAAAGTTATTGAATAAATTCTTCAATTCATCGTTTCGATATTTTTTCTATTGTAATTTGCAGTTTTCCTTAAGGTGGCTGCTCAAATCCTGATGGTGATCCTGGTTAATTTTTTTGTTAATATTGCCGAATTTTTATGCAAATTTCTTCTAATTTTTCTTCGTGGAACACCACAGAGTTATCATCAGAATTTCAGAATTAGATCTTTGAAAGGTTAATACGTGCCCTAAGTGGCTAGTTTAAAATAGTAAGCAGCACAAGCTTTCCTTATAGAAATTTTAGCCTCTGGAGATGCTATTAGAGGCCCTCAAGCTTTCTTCAGGTTTTATACGTCACTTATGTGGCTTCGTTTCTCTGAAACGAAAATTTTGACACACAAGAAAGAATATACCCAATCAATGACAACTTCAAAATTAGTAAGTATGCATAATACATAATCGAGCATAGGGGGACATTAAAACTTTGACTGACTACACTAATAATACGAAAATATCTACAGACATACGTAGCTGAATACTTGAGGATAATCAGAGCGTTTAAAACATAAATTTCGACAACAAACTAAGCACGTGGTGTTTACGCAGTTGCCACGACTTTCACTTGCTTAAATGAAATCGTGTCGGTTTCATAAGAAATTAAAAATAAAAATTTCCTAAACTGCAATAAATTCCTTTCCGTTAAAACGTCACTTCCGTTTTTCGGTTATTGTTTCACTTTGTACTGCAGGAGAGGGTGGGGACGCCACCGACCGCAAAACCAAAACCGGACTTTAACCGAATTTTAACTCAAAAATTAACGGGAATCCAGTTCCGTGGTGTAAATATTTAAACCGTGTGTAGGCTGCGTTAGCAGCTATGTAGCTAGTAACTAACCGGCCGACCATCCGGATAACAGGGTTTGGGGTGGTGGGGTGTTTTGGGGGAAACGGCGGGATGAACAAAGCGGTTAGGGCGTGAAACACGAAATTACTCTGACGGAAAGAACTTAAACAATTTATCATTGGTGCGAAATGAGTATTTAAATTCGCTTTTGAACTTCTGTTTCTGTGGATGTCGTTTGTTTCGGCGTTCTATTTTTTTTTTTCGCCGGTGTTATTCGAATTGGTCGGTTTAAATTGAAACTGTTCCGAAACAGATAGTTTTATTCGAAATGTAATTTTAATTCCGAAAAGTGTCATGCATAGAAATTTGACGATTTAATGAAAGGGATCAAAGACGAAAGTGTCTCGTCTCCTTGGAGATGTCACGACCTTTTCCCAGCGATCCTCAAACGGTCTTTGAATTGAGGTTGCTACAACTGATGATGACTAATTTTGAATTTATCATTGAATAGATAATATCTTTTCTTGTGTGGCAAGATTTTGGTGTCAGAAAAATGAAGCTACAAAACAAATTTAGAATTAAGAAGACGTACAAAACTTGAAGAAAGCTTGAGCGACTCTAACAGCGTCTCTAGAGGCTAAAATTTCTGTGAGAAAAGTCTGTGCTGCTTACAATTTTAAATATCTGCAAATTACAACAGAAAATATGAAATTGGACTTCTGAATCGGGAAAATTTAAATACAAAGCAAATTTGTACGTAAAAAAAGTTTCTCTGAAGGAAGACTTTACACAGTAGATTTTGAATTTAAAAAAAGGGGGGCTGGCTAAGTTATTTTTTGTTTTTATTATATTATGAAGTATAACGCTAAAATTTTTGAAAAAAAATGTTCAAACCAAGTTAGGGAAAGTTGGAACATATTTGGAATTTAAAAAAAGGGGTTGGGCTATTTTTTTGGATTATTAAGTTTATGTTAGTGCTAACAGAAAAAAAATAGTTTTTCGGAATTATTTCATGAACTGCACATGATAAAATTTGAAATTTTTTAAAAATTTCAAATAACGGAAAAAATGTATTTGTCGGAATTATGTCATGAACTTCCATGAAATGATGATGATAGAATTTGAAAGATTTTCAAAATATCTAGACGAATTTTGTTTTTCGGAATTATTTCAAATTACGAATGAAATACACATGACAACGTTTGAAAAATTTCAAAGAACGGAAAAATTTTAATTTTTTGGAAATATCTCATGGAATACATATCACAAAATATGAAAAATTTTAAAAATTTCAAATAACGAGAAAAATTCACTTTTTTTCTGAATTATTTCAACAACTACACCTGAAATACATAAAATAAATAATAACAAAAAATTAAAAAAATCAATTTGAAAAATTTTCATGATTTTAAAAAAAAGGGTAAATTTTTCGGAATTATTTCATTGACTACACTTGATAGATGGCTAGAATTTTGGAAAATTATTCAGAACAAAACGACAGAAACAGATTGGAACAACTTTTAATATTTAGAATTTCAAAAATGGGGGGCTGGCTCGGTTTTTTTCTATATTATGAACTACATATAGTACTAAACTAAAATGTTGAACAAAAAATTATCGAAAGAAGCTTGAACAATTTACAGCATATTTCGAATTTAAAAAAAGGAGGTTGGGTATTTTTTATTATTATTTTGATACTGCATTTGGCACAACTTTAAAATATTGAAAAAAATTTAAAACAGCTTTCAATATTTTAAAAATTGCAAAAAAGGGGGCTGCATATTTCGTAGTTTACATTATATACTACAACGTTAAAAATTTAAAAAATTCAATTTGAAAAACTTTCATGATTAAAAAAAAATAGGAAAGATTTAGTTTTTCGGAATTATGTCATAAACTACATTTGATAGATGGCTAGAATTTTGGAAAATTATTCAGAACAAAACGACTAAAACGGTTTAGAACAACTTTTAATATTTAGAATTTAAAAATGGGGGACTGGCTCAGTTTTTTTAATATATTATGAACTACACATAGTACTAAACTAAAATTTTGAACAAAAAATTATCGAAAGAAGCTTGAACAATTTACAACATATTTCGAATTTAAAAAAAGGAGGTTGGGTATTTTTTATTATTATTTTGATACTGCATTTGGCACAACTTTAAAATATTGAAAAAAATTTAAAACGGCTTTCAATTTTTTTAAAATTGCAAAAAAGGGGGCTGCATATTTCGTAGTTTACACTATATACTACAATGTTAAAAATTTAAAAAATAGAATTTGAAAGATTTTCATAATTTAAAAAAAAAGGAAAAATTTAGTTTTTCGGAATTATTTCATGAACTACACATAATAGATGGCTAGAATTTTGGAAAATTATTCAGAACAAAACGACTAAAACAGTTTGGAACAACTTTTAATATTTAGAATTTCAAAAATGGGGGGCTGGCTCGGTTTTTTTCTATATTATGAACTACATATAGTACGAAACTAAAATTTTGAACAAAAATTTTTCGAAAGAAGCTGGAACAAGTTGCAGCATATTTCGAATTTAAAGAAAGGGGGTTGGCTATTTTTTATTATTATTTTTATACTGCATTTGGCACAACATTAAAATTTCGAAAAAATTTCAAAGAAAGGGGGCTGCATATTTCATAATTTACATTATATTCTACAACGTTAAAAATTTGAAAAATTTTCATAATTAAAAAAAATGGAAAAATCTTAGTTTTTCCAAATTATTTCATAAACTAAATGACTAGAATTGTGGAAAATTATTCGGAACTAAACCACAAAAACAGTTTGGAACACCTGATATTCGCAATTATTTTTATACGTATGAATAATACCTAGTAACACATACTACATAAAACTAACATCCGTTCTCTGACACTGACACATATTCGCTAAACTGGTTGTTTGTATTTTACTGTATAATCGTCGGTGAGATCATTTCGAATAGATTTCAGTTACCGTATGTATTTCCTCCTGCGATTAAAGCGTTGAATATCGAAGAAATATCATGACCTAACGTTTTATCTTAACCTAATTCTGTCCGTTCGTTTTCACCAACAGGAAATTTTATATCTTTAACATGAAATATAAAATAATGATTACACGATATTTCTTAGGCTGTAATTACTTCACGTTGCACGTAATCTACAGCGTAAGTTGTCGCCAAGGTGTTGGCTTACTGTGGGGTCGTATTTATTGCACGAATATTACGAAATCAGTTCCTCATATATCACTACAGTATATCGTATAGAGAATAGAGATTTACGTACAATAGCTATATGTATGCGTTTAATGTATGAAATACCTTCTTAGTAACGGAGCACGTAACTAATATGTACAGTCACTTTAACAGTTAATGACTCTAGATGTTTGATAGGTACAATTCTAATTGAGTTGCCATTTTTTGTACCAGACGGAAATTAATCCAATATGGCCGCCATTGCGTTATGTCAAATTTGACAGTTATCGCTTCAAAATGTCACAAATTCTGACCCCCAATTGATTTCAATTTAGTTTTCAACCTATTCCGATCTAAACCGTTCGATTTCCTTTCTATATAGGCTAAATTAGCAACAAATCCACACAATATTCAATAATCTGCACAGCTTAATTGCGAACTAATGGAAACGATGGGTGTTTAAAGATTAAATTTCCCAAACACATTGATTTGACTGAACTGGCAACGGTTAAACATTAATTTTAAACAGCTTGGCAACAATGGTAGATCAAAATATATTTATCATAAAATTAAATATATATCTTCGAATCCGTTGGGCGTTTTTGATCGTGGTGATATATTGTCTCCGCCGAATTTTCTATAAAGCCGCCAACGTAGTGATTTATACCGGGTTATTGTTGTAGGTAGGTGTATTTCACTACCGAAGCAGATTCGTTTACTATAAATTAAAATTCGATAGCTGCAATAAATCGGGTAGTTTCCTGAAGATAATGCACTAGAAAAATGCCGAAAACAAATACGTCATATTGATCAATAAAGTGCCGGGAGATGGCGTGCTTACAATATACCCTACTGTAACTACATCGAAACTAATTACTTATTCAACATCTGTTGTCCGAAAGAAAGCACGATTGGATGTTGGCGTGCGTTTCGTAACGAGTTAATTATTTAAATACAAACGAAATCCGTGCGATTATTTGCCTTTTATTATGTTTTAAAATGTGTTTTCCGAGGACGAAGTTGTCGGCTTGAATAATTTATATCAGGCGAATTAAGCAATCCGAATCGGTCGGGTGTCGCGTAGCTGGCGTATTCGGCTCACATCTCCAATCATTTCGACGTAATACGAAGACATTTTCCGCGTATTAATGGCCGCTAATTGCGTATTTTGTTGATAATCCAAGTCCATTTTCGCTCATGAATGCGCTCTGTCGTCACAAACGTCAAAATTGACATATGTATGTACGTCAACAATTATAAACGTCAAATCTGACATACACGATACCAGAAAACGTTAATGGTGACAGACGTCAGAAGTGATAAACGTCAACGTTGACATATGTACGTCAAACCGTGATAAACGTCAAATCTGACATACAGCAACCCAGAAAACTTTAATAGTGACAAACGTCAAAAGTGACAACCGTAAACATATTTATCATTTACATAGGCAAGTGTCAACAAGGTAACAAATGTCAACGGTGGCAAACGTCCACCGTGATAAACGTCAAGGGTGACGTGCATCTGATGACAAACATCAATGCTGACACACGGTAATCCGAAAACGTTAACGGTAGATAAATGGTGAAAAACGTCAAAAGTGACAAATATCAAAAGTGGCAAACGTCAATATTGACATATGTATGTCAACGGTAACAAACGTCAGCAGCGCAAAACGGCAACGATGACAAACGTCAAAGGTGACAAATGCCACCGCTTATGGACGAACGTCAATGCTAACATATGGCAATTTAGAAAACATCAACGGTGGCAAACGTTAATAGTAACAAATGTCAACGCTTACGTACAAATGTCAATGCTAGCATACGGCAATCGAGAAAACGTCAACGTGGTAACCGTCAATAGTGATAGCCTTTTGACAACTGTCAAGTGACAAACGTTAAAGCTGACGAAGCCAGAAGTAATAAACATCAAAACTGACAAAGTCAAAAGTAATGAACATCAATATTGACAAACATCAACAGTGACAAACATCTATGCCTGAAAACGTCAACGGTAAAGAACATCAATACTGAAAATGTGAACGGTGACAAACGTCAAGAGTGACGTGCATCTAGTGACAAACATCAATGCTGACGCACGCTAATCAGAAACCGTTAACGGTGACAAATGGTGAAAAAACAGCAAACAAACGTCAAAACTGGCAAACGTCAAAAGTAGCAAACGTCAATGTTGACATAGGTATGCCAATGATGTCAAACGTCAGCAACGATGACAAACGTCAAGGGGGATAAATGCCAACGCTTTCGTATAAACGTCAATGCTAGCATACGGCAGTCCAGAAAACGTCAACAGTGGCAAACATCAAAGGTGACAAACGTCAAAAGTGACAAGCGTCAAAACTGGCAAACGTCAAAAGTAATAAACATCACAGTCGAGAAACATCAACAGTGACAAACGTCAATGCTTGAACACGTCAACGGTAAAGAACGTCAATGCTGAAAATCTCAACGCTGACAACCGTCAAACATGGAAAGCGTCAAAACTGACAAATGTCAAAAGCGACAAACGTCAAAATTGGCAAAGTCAAAATTAATAAACATCAATATTGACAAACATTAACAATGACAAACATCTATGCCTGAAAACATCAACGAACAACAATACTGAAAATTTCAACGGTGACAAACGTCAACCGTGACAAACGTCAAGAGTGACGTGCATCTAGTGACAAACATCAATGCTGACGCACGCTAATCAGAAACCGTTAACGGTGACAAATGGTGAAAAACAGCAAACAAACGTCAAAACTGGCAAACGTCAAAAGTAGCAAACGTCAATGTTGACATAGGTATGCCAATGATGTCAAACGTCAGCAACGATGACAAACGTCAAGGGGGATAAATGCCAACGCTTTCGTATAAACGTCAATGCTAGCATACGGCAGTCCAGAAAACGTCAACAGTGGCAAACATCAAAGGTGACAAACGTCAAAAGTGACAAGCGTCAAAACTGGCAAACGTCAAAAGTAATAAACATCACAGTCGAGAAACATCAACAGTGACAAACGTCAATGCTTGAAAACGTCAACGGTAAAGAACATCAATACTGAAAATTTCAACGCTGACAACTGTCAAAGTGACGAGCGTCAAAACTGACAAACGTCAAAAGCGACAAACGTCAAAATTGACAAAGTCAAAATTAATAAACATCAATATTGACAAACATTAACAGTGACAAGCATCTATGCTTGAAAACGTCAACGGTAAAGAACATCAATACTGAAAATGTGAACGATGGCAAACGTCAACCGTGACAAACGTCAAGGGGGACGTGCATCTAGTGACAAGCATCAATGCTGACACACGGTAATCAGAAAACGCTAACGGTGACAAATGGTGAAAAACATCAAAAGTGGCAAACATCAAAAGTAGCAAACGTCATGTTGACATACTTATGCCAACGGTGTCAAACGTCAGCAACGATGACAAATGTCAAGGGGGATAAATGCCAACGCTTTCGTATAAGTGTCAATACTAGCATGTGGCAATCCAGGAAACGTCACCGGTGGCAAACGTCAAAGGTGACAAACGTCAAAAGTGACAAACGTCAAAAGTGACAAGCGTCAAAAGTGGCCAGCATCAAGACTGACAAACGTCAAAAGTAACAAACATCACAGTTGACAAACACCAACAGTGACAAACGTCAATGCTTGAAAACGTCAACGGTAAAGAACGTCAATGCTGAAAATCTCAACGCTGACAAACGTCAAACGTGACAACTGTCAACTGTGGCAAACGTCAGTGTTTATATGTGCTTATTATAAATATATTTCATAAGTCCATAGAATTTATTATACAATAATAATTTCCATTTTTTGTCGTGGTATATGGAAAATGTATCAAAGTCAAGTTAAAATTTTAAAATAATTTTTTTAGTAATATAAGTCCATTTTTTTTTCTGTAATAAGTCCGTTTTTTTTGTATTATACGAGTGCATCTATTTTCGTACAAGATGCAACGATTTTAGGCCTAATATTTTTATTGAGTTCTCATAACAATCCGGTTTTTTGTACCAAATAAGTCCATTGATAACGTAATGGTAAGTCCATATTCTATGCTTGTGTCGGACTATCATTGCTGCTTTTTACTATACCTTGATTGACAACTGAACTACCACCCTATGTCTGCTGCAACTACCAAGCTTGTTCAATGGACGATAAGTCCAAATTATTCACAAGGAATGGAGTCAAGCGAATATTTTTATGCTAGCTAGTCTCGTCTTATATCATGTAAGATAAGATTTAATTTGATTTTGTATAAAATATAGTCGCGTATACATACATATATCAGATTGGCCTTATATGTGTGTGACGTAATTGTAATAATTCTACACTAGCAAGGAGGTAGGTGAGGTTTATTGTGTTTAGTGTTTCTCTAAATTGAATTATTTACCCTGGCTTGGGGTGGAGGTGTTTTTTGCAGATTTGTGTTCCTTAGAGCCTAAGTCCATGTTACACATTTGATATAAATTTTAAATATGTGTATCTTAGCATGTTAGTCCATATTATATCATACATACATCTGTAATATAATAATAGATTTTTTGTGTAGACTATGTGAACGAACGTTCAGGACATAGACTGACGTATATGTGCACAGCATAAGTCCATTTCAGACATTTAATTTTCATACATTTGAAATACATAACATGTGTAGGGGTATCAATTGTATAAAGTAAGTTGTTTTATTCTTTATTGTAAAGTCCATTGCTAAGTCCATTTTTCTGTATATAAGTATGACATCTAAGTCCATTTTTGTATGGGAAAAAATATCTTTCGCGTCAAATAGTTGCGTTGTTTTGCTTTGAAGATATACATAAATGATGTAAAGGAATTTTGCTGGGCATAAGTCCGTTTTCTACGGACAATAAATAATTAAATTCTGACAGATTTTTTTTTGTTACAGTTCAATATGTCTTCAACGATCTTCGCCTATTAAACCAAACTGGCAGCAATGATGGATAGGAATGCAAAGAGATAATGTGATGGAGGTTAGTGTTATTCTATTATTGTTATCCTTTAAAACAATACTTCATTTACAGGGAAGGGGAATAAAAAAATTAAAACTAATACAAAATTAAATACCAAAAATGTTTCCGTTGCGATTCTCCGACCGACGCAATTGAAATTTTAATATCGCGAAAATGTTCCATCATCCTAATCTAAAAATAACTAGAAAGACCACTCCGTTTTAATTAATTTAGAAACGTTCTCTCAGGTATACATGGCTCGACTGCTGGATATTAGAATAGAGACATCTGTCTCTATGCAAATTCACGAACAGAAAGTGGGGAGCACTGGAAAAAATGCAACATAACGACATCCTCGTGGGACATTTTGTATAGCAAACGGTCATAAAAGTTACATTATGTAAAATAGACATTAAAACTACACACACACACATTCATATCTCGTACATACATATATACTCAGAACCGGCTGGTATTCTGGGTGTACGGAATGAGGTCGAGGTCGCAGTGCATACATATTTGATTCGGCACATGCTGTCAGGCCTCTTTTTTTTATTGTTGTACTGTGTACGGTGCACGGCAGCACGCACCGCTTTCAGGATGATCAGCGGATAAAGCAAAAAAGAAATGAAGGAAAATTTCATATTAATAAATCTCTATTTAGGTATATTACGGAAGAGAGGAGAGGGGGGGAGGGTGGGGGAGAAGGAGCGTCTATTAGATGACTTCTTATTAGTTCGTGTAAAAAATCCATTAAATTGGTTAGCTATTTGGGGATCATTTATGGAAAGTATAAACAGTAGAGGTCCCAGAATCGAACCCTGCGGCACACCAAATTTAATAACTTGCTTATGGCGATTAAGCTTTTGCAATACCATTTTAGGATGGTGGGTATGTAAGTAGAGGTTATAGAGAGAAGGTCCTAAACAGCATTCCTGAGGTTTCTTCTCTGGAAGCGACTAAAGACCATATTGGTTACAACATTAGGCGTCTTGGCTTCTACATAAGTCTATCATGCCAGACTTTGTCAGCTTTAGCACAGCAGTGTATGAAAGCTTGTTGCTGGCTTCTACTAGAATCTTTCCAGATTTTTTAGAAATGCATGCAAGGACGGAGATGAGCCAAGAAGTGGAATAATGCAATCAAGAGTTGGGTGCCTTCACTGGAAGATTCTTGGCAACAATTAAAGCAATCATCCAGCCTAAAGGTCTTCCTGGTGGACAGATTTTATATGAACCTCAGCGAGACAGACAAATCTTTTGGATGTGCCAGTAGTTGGACCAACCATATCATATGTTAGGGCAAGATGGCCTTCTGTGGCTGGTTCAACAGCTGGTAGCTAATGGTGCTTCCTGCAGATGAAACCAAATTCTTCAACTACCTGGCGAATTTCAAAACAGACTGGTGGGGGTGGTTAGTTGTTGTATAATGCATACAACAATTAACCAATCCCACCAGTCCCAGTTTTGGCGATTGGTAGGACTTCTTGTGATCTGCCCCAAAGGTGTAGGTCTGACTATTATCAGTTATAAACATAATGGAAAACATAAGTGTTGGCACCAATTCTTTGAGCTTCCACCATAGTGGGAAGACTAATGGTAGTACCCACACACTGCAATTGTCAGAAAGATTAGGATTTACAAAAATATCATTTTTGTAAAAAAAATTTTAGAAATTATTTTGGCACTCTAAGTATCATTTTGACGGTATTAATTTTTGGTAGGTACATTATTTTGAAATTTTCGAGGATCTCGATATCTACGACATTATTTTTGACATTATTTTGACGTTTTCGATCTTTTACACTTTTTATTCTTGGCTTTTTCCAAACTTCTGACATTTACGACATCATTTTTGATATTATTTTGACATTTTACACGTTATTAGTTGCTTTTTCGAACCTTTTGACATTTATGACATTATTTTTGGCATTTTTAATATTATTTTGCCGTTTTACACGATATTGTTGGCGTTTTCAAATCTTTTGACATTTACACTTTATTTTTGACATATTATATGTCTTTGAAATTTACGACGATACTTTTGACATCTTCGACCTTCATATTAAAGGTTTCCAAATTTCTAAACGTTATTTTTGATTTTTTTGGGGGCTCTTGTCGTTTACGACGTTGTTTTTGATATCCTGAACGTTTCTGTCATCTGAGACGAACCTTTTGACATTTACAACATTATTTTTGACATTCAAATGTTTTTGATATTTTCGGCATTTTAGAGCTTAAAAGGTTTTCAAACTTCTAAACACTATTTTTGGCGGCTCTTGTCGTTTATGACGTTATTTTTGATATTCTGGATGTTTTTGACAACTTAAACGTTATGTTTTACATCTCAAACGTTATTTTT
>SMLS01067673.1:0-22905 GCA_004785975.1 Popillia japonica
TTTTTTAGATAAATGGTTAACCGAATAGTAAACATAAATTTATATTTAGTTTTATTATGATTATCACAGCTTCTGTTATGAACATCCGCAAAAATACAGCGTTATAAAAACTTTCAATTATTATTTTATTAAGCATGTCGAAGAGAAACCAACAGTACTTTTTTGTCTAGTCTCGCGCAATATACAGGCTATTAGCATATTACTACTATTCGTCGTCCGGATATCAATGAAATAGAAAGTAGACAGCAGAGGTTAAAAATGCAGCTAATATAGCAATCATTTACATTACGATCTTAAATTAACCATGATTCATTTTGTTCATTAGTGTTTGACCTGYATTAAATTGTTAAGCAGATGGATCTCGACGGTGGTTGTACTATTTATGTTGATATAATTTGAACAGGAAATAAAAATTAAAGCAATTGTAAGAGACCATTTTGCAAAAAGGCGAGTAAAGTAACACGCGCGCTAGATACTCCAGAGATTGTATCTATGAATTAGATACATATGTATGTATGTATGTATACACCCACATACGAGGTTAGTATACACATATGTACATACATGCATTAACTTATTTTTCAGAAAACAATTGTTGTATTGTAATTTGCAAATAAAATTAAATATAAAAAATGCTCACTGAAGTTTAAGTACTAACAAGTACTAATAATTTTCTGAAATGAATTATTTAAACGCTACATATTTTAAATTTTAATTGATAAAACATCCACATTTATACATAGATATATGACAAATAATAATAAAATACATATACATATAATTATAGCTATTAATTCATAATTTTTATTTCATTATCATTATTATCGAAGTAAAAAATAAAATCCAGGCACTTAAATGTACAGTAACAAAGGTTTGCAATCTATTGTCAAACTCACTATTAATAAATAATAATAATATCACCGCTTAAAACTGATAAGTAATCTAATATCTCTATAAAAAAGGCCAGGTTGAAACTAACTTACAGTTACAATCAGCAAATATGTATTTCCACTCCAAAGTAAATATTTGAATCAGATAAAAATAACAGTGCAACAATGCAAAAATTTGCAACTTACGGGAATATTTGGCAACTAAAATATGTATTACACTACAATCTATTTAGCTCAACTAATGTAAATGCCTTTTCATAATTGCACATCATGCACACGTATATTTACAACATTTATATTTTATCTAATCTATAGTTTACTAAGCTACTCAATAAGTTGAAGTTTTCAGTTTTAAGAAAATTCTATAAACGCGTAGTACAAAATATTGCTTTATCTAACATAACGATACAGCATTCTAGTAGATTCTGTGAATACATATATCGTGATAACCATTAGAATAATTTGCGCTATTACCTACATATTTGTTTCAAGAATGAGGTGAGAATAATCAATAGGTTTGTTACTATCTGCAACTCCATTATGCTTCCTTTAACATACGTTGGTATTTTTATCATCTAAAGAACAAAGGTACGAATTACATTTATTAGAATATGTTGCTTAAACTTTTTATATCATATTAACGTGAATTTAACACACGCCTGCATGATATATTGTTCCCATTTCAATTGTTTGCAGAAATAAGTTAAACAATGAGCGTTGTAAATAAATTTCGACATACATAAATTAGGGCCTACATATATTATCGTGTTACACTATGAAATCTGTGCATGTAAAATGGGTCTTGTACTAAATCGTTTACGACTAATTGAATTGCGTCAAATAACTGGAAAAGCATTTTTATTCCATTATAATAAGTATACGTTCCCTCATAAAACACAATATCGTCTAATACTATCTAATAATTTCCCACTATATAGTAATAAAATGGAAATTGGTTATATTGTATATAACATGGAAATTGGTTATATTATATACAGAGTGTAACAGGACGAGCTTACGTTAGCCGTATCTCAGCAACTAAGCAAGTTCCATATTTGTAAACTTGCAGAGTTATTTTGGGTATGGGGTCAAACTTTTAGAAAATATTAGTACATATTTTCTATTTCCGGTTTCGCCGGAAGCACAATCAACTTTATGTTTTTTAATGGATTACACAATTTTTTTTCACGCAATTGAATTCAGCAACAAATTTGGCGTATAGATCATTTATTTCGACTGATGTAAACATGACCGTTTTATAGCTAACTTGATTTTTATGAAAATTTTATCAAATACATCGTAGTACTTAGTGACGTATTTCTTCGGTATGCAGAAGAGTTGATGAATGATTATTGGAAGTTAGACAGCTACTAAGATGGGCTATTGAAAATTATTTTCACTTGTGTGCAAATACTATGCAGAGTGTTAGTTTTTACCGACCTAATATGTTAAATTTCAAACACTAATAACTTCGTAATTTTAAATGGCACACCCTATATATTTTTGTCGCAAACGGTTCATCAAATGATATTACATTTTCCTATACCTAAAATGAATATTTTAGGAGCTATTCGCAAATTATGTGAATGTATTCAGAAAATTCTTCACAGTTTTAGCGTAATGTCTAATTTTCCAATGACAGTTTGTGTTAATAAAGAAATAAAAACATATATTTTTCGAGTAAAGAAGAAACAGAATAGTAAAATTTATTTTGTAACCAAGATATAAAAAAACTAGGTATGTTAAGAATTAATAAATAAGGTATTAAAAAGTAAAATTATGTTCAAAATTAGCCCCATTCAGTTCCAAACATTTATTAATTCGTTTTAGCATTTGACTATTAGTGACCTTTTGTATTTTCGCTTCTGTTAATGAATTTAGTGCTACTCGCATTCTTTCTTTTGTTTCCTCTGCATTTGTCACCGGAGTACTGTAAACTTTGTCCTTAACATAGCCCCAAAGGAAAAAATCCATAGGGGTCAAGTCTGATGTACGTGGAGGCCACAAGTATGGACCTGCGTTTGCAATAAACTTTCCGCCGAATAACCTCTCCAAGAATAAGTGTACATCTCGTGTACTGTGAACCGGTGCACCATCCATTTGATACCAAGCAGTATTTGATTCGATAATAGCCAGTGTATCAAGTTCTTCTTCCACAATATTTATACAATATCATTTGATGAAGAATTTAATTTTGTACCGTTTCCGACAAAAATATATAGGGTGTTCCATTTAAAATTACGAAGTTATTAGTGTTTGAAATTTAACATTAGGTCGGTAAAAACTAACACTCTGCACAGTATTTGCACACAAGTGAAAATAATTTTCAATAGCCCATCTTAGTAGCTGTCTAACTTCCACTAATCATTCATCAACTCTTCTGCATACCGAAGAAATACGTCACTAAGTACTACGATGTATTTGATAAAATTTTCATAAAAATCAAGTTAGCTATAGAACAGTAATCTTTACACCAGTCGAAATAAATGATTTATACGCCAAATTTGTTGCTGAATTCAATTGTTTGGAAAAAAATTGAGTAATCCATTAAAAAAAAATAAAGTTGATTGTGCTTCCGGCGAAACCGGAAATAGAAAATATGTAGGTACTAATATTTTCTAAAAGTTTGCCCCCATGCCCAAAATAACTCTGCAAATTTGCAAATATGGAACTTGCTTAGTTGCTGAGATACGGCTAACGTAAGTTCGTCCTGTTACACCCTGTATAAATAGGTATATATACTGTTGCCGTCACGAAAATTTAAAATAATTTCTATAAAGTAAATGAGCTTTAACGACTATCCAAATGCAATCTTTAAATGACGGCAGTAAACGCTGCAGAACCCCATTAAGGAGAAGGATTCCTTAGCTCGATTTTATAATATTGTCCTAACATTGTGTATCAATTAGTTTATTTTCCATTATAAAATTCATTAATTATAAATTACATACTTACATCACAAACAATAATCAACATTTAACTATTATCTATATATACAAAGAACTGAGAGAACAGCTATCTAACGTTCACAGTAACAACATTTTTTGTTTAATTGTCAACGAAATTTGATTCTTATTTTTCCGTTATTCTATGCCCCATAAAACAAATTTCTAACAAAGAAAGATAATTCTTCTCTAACTATTCATAAAGGATTTGCAGCATGTGGAGACAAAGCTAATATCTTCAACTAAAAAGAAATAGAATCACTTTTGGAAAAGGAGAGAGAATTCTTTAAAAATTATCATTTCTGGAACGAAGTTGTGGCATTATTTGTCAGAAAATGTGTCTAGTTTGAAAACCTGTATGATTACCTGAGCTCTAGCGCTAGAGGTGCATTCCAAGAACTCTGTATGTTGGGACTTCACTGAAATGTTATTTATGTAACGATTAAATTCAGCGAGTAGTATTAAGATTGTATACCGGAATTTATCCGAATCATGGTACATAACAAGCACGAATTCAAATACGATTTTTTTGCTGAAAGTAAATATATGACATATTTATAAATTATTTAGTTATTAGTAATAAACCATTTCTAATTTAGAAAATGTATCTGACAATTTCTGAGATACTCATACAGAACAATGAACCTTCTTCTGTAGTACGTTACTGTATTGCTTCATTTGAGTTTGCTGAACCTTTACTACACAACAATTTTTGTGTTCTTGTAGATCTTCTTCTTTGCGTTGCAAACTAATTTTAGATTCCGCATGTTATAGTCGTACTCTACACTGCTTCAACTATATTTGCCTGAAACACAAAATGCAAACCAAGGTTTACAATACAATTCCAGTCCCGTAAGTTCAGCTTCTTCTTCATTAGTACTGATACCTAATTTTGATCATATTACATCCACACACATATTTTAGTTTTGAATCGTAAACATGTATCCACGAGTAAAAGCTACAAGTAAATTGCCAAAATCTGTTACAAACGCTAATGTTGACTTTAATTTTTAACTTGTATTCTTTTATGTGTACCTACATTCTGCTTCTACAAACAATTAACTTAATGAATTCTCATTGTCCCCTTAAATTGATTAAATAATTCGTTTCCGCCGAGCACACACGTCCTCACTCCAGAAAACTATGCTGGTGGTTAGATAATAATATGATATGCGGGTACAAGGCAATCACACCGCATAAACGCATAGTTAATAAAAATAGCAGACGATTTTAATAAATTCTCTAAATTGATTATATATTATCCTAAATTAAATAATGAGTTCCAATTGCAAATTAAATTACATAAATTGTTTGGTTTACCACAAAAAAATAAGTAAACCACGCGTAAACAAAATAGCATGCGATGTGTAAGACTGTTATGGGATACATGGTAGTAAAGATTAACTCCAGGTATCTTGATTGTTTCCGCTTACTCATCAAATTAGTTTCGAAATCAGTTTAAAGATCAATACGTTTCCATTTTTGATTGTATGTAAAGCATATTTCATGTACCACAAAAAAATTATGTGAAACTATTTATCATTTACAATAGTACAATTTTTATCTTCTGCACAAATTTAGACAAAAATCCGAAAATACTTTAATTTTTAATATCTGGTATCATTAGACACATGTACTATCGAGAGCAAAAGTAATGACTCAAATGGGAATAAAACGGGTCTATTGTAGGGAAACACATCTGGGCTGTTGTAATAAGCCCTATAACCGCAGGGGAAAAGGGTAGCGAGCATTTAAAAAAATTTAAACCAAACGAATTTTGAATATATTGGAAATAAATATGATGATACTGAATTGTAGAACGTAGATACATTACTAAAAGAAAAAAAAGTTTATGATAAATTAGTCATCATTTTACCGTGCAAAATATTGTTTCAATAATAATTACAAAAATTATAAAATTAGAAACTTTAATATTATTTTCTTAGCATTCGGTTAATGTTTCAATTCAAACAACACAAACTATACAAATAATCTTAAATATATATAATTACAACATTTATACCATTAGTTTCTTAAGAAGTTTTAATCGTTGCCATAATTACTGTACTTACTGTAATATAAAGAGATTAAGAATTTAAAGGGAGAAATAGTATTATTGCACATAACATATAACATAATTAACGCTTCTGAACTAACTTCTTGTTAATTTAATGATCAGAAGCTGAGCAATCCTGAAGTACTTGGAAACTTTCTAATTTTTAAGGATAACTAAGAGATTGTGTAATCTATTATGTTATAAGTTATATAAGTTAGGGTTCCAAATTTTTACTAGGTAATAATAACATTTCATTAGACGAATTAATTTATAATGGTAGAGTATATTATTCAAAATTCAGTAGAATCTCATACACAAAATTCATTGCGGAACAAGTTAGTACATATAATATCCAATTACAAAAATAGAAATAGTCATAAAAGCATTGATACGAATAAAATGTCAATTTCTTTCACTGACGAAGTTGTAACGAAAACCTAATAAATTATAAAGATTATTCGCCCTCGATAGTACATATGTAATCAAATTATCACATTCCAGTTCACAATAACTTAGTAACTTACTAAGGTTGCCGCATTGGAGAAACATATAGTGAAATCATATTCTAAACAAATTCACACTATACATGTCGTTTAAGGGGTGTAGAAATAGGTAAACTTGGGTTGAGGCCCAGTAGCATAAATGCTGGATTATTCCCAAAATGTAATAATGAAATAAATAAAAATAATACTTTCAACCTAAAATATTAGTATGTAGTTCAGAATCATGCTGTAACTTCTAGCGGCATTACAGTGTTACTGACGAAACGCGTCTTTGTAATAAACTTTACCCAATAATGAATACCTTTAGTAAATAATGTCATACAAAATAGTCGCACGTATGTATTCAGAATGTTAGGTAACCGTCGTTTTGTTTCCAGGATTCATATTCAATATTTGGTGAAACATTAATGTAAGTAAAAGTATGGTGTACGTCAACGACTGTAATAAGTACAAAAAATTGTTAACAATGCATTGTTATTTTTTCGATCTCGATCACTTGGAACGGCTGCTTTATTTAGTAATGGTCGCATCAATCGCATTTCTTTAGATTGAGTGACTTTTGGCTGTTTGACATGGCATTCGTGAAAAAGGCTCATTTAAATGAAATGGAGGGCCAGGAAAATCAATGACTACAAGAACGGTACAATTGAAACAGAATATGCCGGACATGATAGAGGAAGATTGTGGTAGTTTTACGAGACAAGTTGCAACTTTTAATGCAAGTCATTGGACAGTTTCGAAAATTATACCACATACCACATTTAACACGTTCAAGCACTTCCACCTGCTGATTTTCCTCCGCGCATTGCATTATGCTAATGGACACTGCAAACATTAGTTCGCATCCTCCTCTCCCTGTAACAGATTCTTTTTACCAATGGAGCCGGTTTCTCAAGAAACGCAATGTGGAATTTTCACAACAACCATGTGTGGACAGATGAAAGTCCGCGTCAGATATGAGAAGATTTTTTTCATCAGTTCTCGTTGAATACGTGGGTTGGAATTATGGGTAACTATATAATTGGACCGGTATTGTGCTACAAAGACTTACTAGCGAGGTGTACCGCAACTTTTTGGAAGCAATGCTGCCTGAGTTTTCCGAGGATGTAGCATACGCGATAGGATTTACAATGTGGTTTATGCACGATGGTGCACCAGCACATTTCAGTTTTTTAAAAACAATATGCGAAGATCACTGGATTGGTCAAAGTGGGCCACACGCATGGCTTGTTCGACCACGCTACTTCAGTAGAGAATTTGAACGATTTGCGAAATAGTTGCCAAGTGTTGTTACTCTCACAAATTCTGTTTGCCCTGTATCTTCGAAACAAAGCGGTTTCTCAAAAATTATCATAGCAGAAAATATTCTTAGAATAGACCGAGGAATATAATAATATATCGCTAATAAATATTATGGAATTGAATTTGTTTTCCAATTTTACAATGTCGTACTCAGTGCAATGATAATATAATTATTCCATCAGATAAAATACATAGGTACTAAACGGTTTCAATATGTACCTTTACGCAGAAAACCTCTATAAAGTAAATAACTTCACCTTCCGTTGCCGCGTATATAGAAATCGTAAATTATCACATTTAATTTGCAGCAAATTTCTATTTACTGTTAGAACAAATATTTACAGATAATCATGAATCATTTTGAATCGAGATTCTGTTAGACAACATGCTCTCGACATTTTAATAATAAATGATTCGTGAAATCTCGAACTAGTCACGCAGGTATTGTGGAATGTTGGAACGATGCGTCACTAACAAGGCCAGCAAGTTCAAGATTGTTACGAGCAAAAGGAGTTTTTTCTCTGAAGACCGTATTTTATCATTAAATTTCGTTGAAAATTCGGACAAGGATGTATGTTAATTAGTATTATACAATGCTGTACTAGCATCTGTATGCAATGTGAGGCTCGTTAAAAACTAGACTCTTACTATTCATGAATTCTAATTACGTTTTCCATTCTATTTTTGAAATTCCCCCAAATGTATGTTGCAATACGATCACAAGAAAGATAAATACATTTAAATATATTACTTTTATTTAAAAAAAAATCTTTTTTAGAAAATACAATGGTTTTTACATTGACGCAGTTATGTGTCATAAGACTATTTTTTTGTTAGGTACAAACACTGAGGGAATAATACTTAATTTACATAACAATCGGTAAACGTAAAAATATTTATTTCTATTAAGCCATTGATTTTAATTTTAAAAAAATAGTACATTATGCAACCTAAAGTGCTGCAGTGTACAATAAATTCTCTGCCGCGTGGCGCTGTCACTACGGGTCATCACATTAATAACGTACTTCTTGAGCCTAAAATATAAATTAACAAATGTAACTTCGTTATACAGGGTCAAATGAACAGTATAAATCTAATATCACAAAAAAGATAAATCCAAAAAAATTACGATCATATATTAATATAATTTTTCCTTTAATAATTACCAAATGTTGCTTAATAAATTTAAAAGGGACGCTGCAAAAATTTCCAATAGACGTAAACAGATATTTTTTATCAAGTTGAATGACGTGTAAATAAATGCTTATTGTACTCTAGAATGCATTTGTTTACGGAGCAGTTTTGCTGCTCTATGAATTGCACATGTGGTCTTTTCACAAATATTCTATTTATAACAAGGTCACACATTTACTACAGATATTATTCATTTTGACCTGTTTTTTTCATAGTAATAAGGTGTTTATGCTTTTTATTACAGAAACTTTCAACATTAACATTATTACGTAATGATCTGGTAATTAATAATTTACTATTTGAGATCGCGTTCGTAGTTAATAGTTTTTTTCTTTTCAAATAATTCGCGGTAGTCTTAAAGAGGACTGTTTGATGAGAAACAGGACAAAAACTTAGAGTAGTAATGCCCGCAATTCCTACCACGAGCTCCGGATGCACGCTTCTGTGCGACGCCAAACTTATCATAAGCTAGGCCGCTGTGACAACACAGTCTCGAACGGCCTCGACGTCTAAAATTTCCCGTCGACCATCATAAACAAAGTTTTGCATTTATCCTCACAGGAAAAAGTCCAACAGATTTAAATCGGGACTTCGTGTTGGCCACAGAATCGTTCCTTCTCGGCCTGTCCAATGTGCAAATGCCTTGTTTAAATGTTCCCATACCAGTCGGGCAACATATGGAGGTGCCCCATTGTGCATGAACGACATTTGCCGTCGTACATATAGTACAAGTAATCGGGTAACGTATTTTGCAGATGATTTAAATGATCTAACGCATTTAATTTTTTGGGAAGTACATGTGGCGCAAATAAATGATCGCCCAATATTCCGACCCATACATTTATTGATGTCCAACGTTGGGATAAACTCTGATGGATATCTTGTGGATTTTTATCGGCCCAGTGATAAATATTATGGTAATTCAGCACACCATTTTTTGTGAAGCAGTATTCATCGGTAAGCAGGATCACGGATCAAAGATTTGGAAGACGAGTTTCTGTTTGACGAAACCATTCCAACAGATAACCCGTCGAGGAAAATCATTGTTTGATAGACGTTGAATTTTCTGCACGTAATACGGATGCAGTAAATGATATTATCTTTTTTCTCCGCAGATTAAAATTATGTTCATGTACTCAGAATTCGTATAACTTGCCGTAATGTGCACATAAGACAACGAATGCCTGTGAATGACTCAACGTTTTGCCTGTGTTAACCATCCATTTATGCGTTGCGCTCGAACAACAGGGCCAGACTGAGATTGAAAAATATAATTTTCTCGTAACTGCGTGGATATAAAGTATTTATTTTTTGGAATTTAGATTTCCACACCATTACCATAGCCATGCCATTTTCATAGACTATTCATTAGACACCCTGTATATTCTATTATTCTTTCTAATGTTGAAGAGATAAACACAAAACAGTGAATGTATTTTCCGTTGATACATAGCAAAGTGGCTTTACCGTTCCTATTCGTATATACATATGTATAGTTTCTGCTTATAATCCTCCAAGAAGCACAGAAACCCTAGTTGTTACAGACGACTTGATGCATTTCTTATTAACGTACATATATCCTGTATTAATCCCACACTATTGTTATAAACTATATAACAATTGTAGAATCACAGAATAATGTGCCAACTGGTTATGCTCGAAATAATAAGCTGTCAAATTTTTGCAACTCATTTCATAAGACTATTCTGTTATGTTACTGAAATTTTGGCGGATAATTTGGGGATTATTTCATGTTTCTGGTTCATGCGAAATCTAAACACGTACATACGCTGTTTAGGTGTATACTGAATCTTGACTCGTTACTAAACAAAACTCATCGACCTCATTATTCCAAGAAACTCACTCTTCTACCCATATTCTACGGCATCTTTTATCCTCTGCTATAAGTGGAAGGCATGGTATTTGTCTTTGGACATAGATACCAATGTTATAAGCCGATGTCTTATTTTTATGTTTAAATGCTGGTCGACGTTGCCTTTGTCTGGAGCTGATAGTCGCCATATATAAAAGAAAGCAATATTAGAGTAGGAAAATTGCATTTTGGTTCACTAGCAAGACTTGAGAGACGGATTGATGTCATCATTTACATTCCAACTGACCTGCAGTTCTTCAAGCATCCCATTCGAATAAATGATATTACTACGTCATTGCTTCAGACGATAAAACTTCGTACTAATACCATAATACGTTAATTTAACACAAAAAAGCTATGTAATAAGGGTTGTTGCAAATAAACTACATCAAACTTAAAAACTACTACTAGTTTAAGTTTTTGAAATGCAAATTATTATGTTTTCCAGAGATAATTCGTAAACTTTAAATGTATATATGTAAATGTTAAACAAACACTAATGATGTTAGTTTAATATTTTCGATAAAACTAACATCTTAGGATAAATGCGTATAATGTCTACCAACCTAAAAATCAAACAAACTGTTTTATCAAACGATATCAGGTACAAATGATAGCTTTGTTTATTTTTTTTGCCTCAAAACTCGTACGAATGCACATCGAGAATACGAATTTTCTATCAAAATCCTTTTTGATTAGATTGAATAAATAAATAACACAAAGGTGTCAGTGTATTAAAGGTAGTTGTAATAGGCTATTAGCCCTAATAGAAGAGAATAATACAATAATAGTAACATATAATAGTATTTAAAAAAACAAATGCAATACTATTTAAAAGCAAATTAGAAGTTACAGCAATGGGTTGTTGAAGTATACCCAACACTACGCTTTTAAATGTAGAGAGAGACTTGAGACTTGTACAAACAATTTTGTTAATGAATTTCTATTGCTCCCCTAAATTCGTTACCATTACACACGCCTTATTCAATTACATTGGATATTAGTTAGGTACTAGTTATATGAGCAACAAACAGTAGTTCATCATTTTACATAAGAACAAAGTAAACTCTACCTATTACAAAATTTATGTATGCTAATCAGGTTATAAAACTGAAATAAAATATTTAAAAAGATTAATTTCGGAGCCATAAAACCACTTTAATTTCCCTCTACAAGTAAAGTGAATCACACGAAAGAAATTCTCATTATCCATTGAAATACTTACACGGAAAAAAGGCATACGTTGTTGTAAAAAAATATGTATATCGCCTTAACTACATATAATTAACGTATAATTTACGTAAACAGAAACCTATATATATATCCCGCATCAGCTGTAAATTATTTACAGTTTAATGTCAGAAAAATACTGCACGATTTAATTTGCATCCATTTGTAATATATTGTTACACATATTTGACAATTGAGAATTGTAGACGGAAGATTCGGTAAGTCGATTTCGAAATACAGATATTGCTTGAGGAAGTTGTGTAGATACGTATACCTTTTCTCCTAGAGTTCGAAACGTACTTGCATTTAAATAGTCTAACTTTAAAACCAATACAATTTTATATTCCATCGCAGATATACTCTCGAGATCATCCTATACGATTCAGACTTCAACCGACATAGCCTTAGGCAGAAATTCGAAACATTTGACATATAGTACTGAACAACTGTAATTAGAGAAAGATATCCACCAGGTAATTACAAGCAAAAGGAGTTGCAAGAAATATACTGTTATATATGTATGTATAAAATATTACTAATAATCGATGCATTTACTCTTCATATTGAAAAGTAATGCCTACTAAAATTCTTAAACAGATTTCGTAAACACACACACACACTCTTTTCTTTTTAAAAGATAAATATTTTTTACTATTATATTTTATATGAATATATGTATCTACATATGTATGTAATGTATGTAATAGTACACATAGAAAAATGTAATGAAACAAAAAAATTATTTGCGAAACGTTGTTGAAAACAATTCAAATTCAATACAATTTTAAAGAAAAATATATTTGTTAATATACAGTATGTTTACCTCCACCCCAGTCAATTCAGAAACGCTGGGAGGATCTACAAGTGTACCTTCGTGTTGTGCATATGCATACACAGTATATGTATTTATGGCCACCCCAGTCACCTAAGAAAGAGACACAAAACGCTGTAAGGGTCTACAGGCCTAAGTATTGTGTATCTGTCTCTTTCTTAGTTGAGTGGGGTCGTTGTAAACATACGGTATACGGGACAATGCCAAAAATTGACGTTAACACGCATGAAATGAATTAATAGCCACCGAGACTGATTACATCTTCTAATCTTACCGTAATTGAATTTCCAACTGTTGTATAAAAGTGCAATGTTTTTCTTCCCATTTTTGTCAAAAATGGGGCCGTAATTCATGCCAATTCTGCTATTGTTAGTTCAAGAGCCTAGTACGCGAGCTCATACGCGTTCAATTGGTTTAAGGTGCGGAGAACGCCCGAGCCACTTCAAAACTTTTATTGTCGTACGTTTTACAAAGCATTTTTTAACAGCCGCAGTGTAAACAGAGCTGTTATCTTGAATAAGAATCATTCGGCCATCATTCGCACATAGAAGAATATGTGTTTGTAATAAGGCGAGCAATAAAGATTGAAGCGTGCCAGGTACTGCATATGGTGAAACGAACTTCACGTAGCCATAGGAACAATTAATATGACCTGGCAGACTGATACATTACTTGACAGCAAATTCAAACGCATTATGGCTAAAGGTCTAACTAGAAGATAGTTTTGACAAAATTAGAAATATACAACCAGCACGCTTCAATCTTTGTTGCTCACACGTTATATCGGCATACATGTTGGAATTTAACTAGTATTAATGCACACAATATGGCCTAGTGCTGGGAAGATATGCGGCTCTGATATGCTTGTATAAATTTTCCACTTCATTTGTTATTTGTCACTATTATATTTACGATTCAAGACGGAAAGCCAACAATAAAGTCGTCTTATTGCACTTTGAGTCGTTTAATATGATCTCGATAGCACATAATATAACCAGCAGCCGCAGAACTAACAAATACCAATGGATAATATACAACACCTGTGTATCAACTGTGTATAAACACTATACATACTAACATATAGCACATAGATACATACTTTAGGTGTGACTAATGTATGTATTACACTTCACAAAGTACAATAGCGTTTATAGAGATCTAGCAACGGACTCATATTGTCAATGTAAGTACATATGTATGTATGGATGGATTAATACGCGAATTCTGTTAAGTCTAGTGCAATCCACTATAGATTGTCTCAACCTGCGTATGCAGTAGGACGGGATGTAATAGCAACTATGCCTCTCTTACTATCCTTAGTTATTTGTCATTAACGCTATCCTTCCTTCCGGTTGCTATGTTGCAACGTATTTACTATTTACATATGCCGGTGTCAGCAATAATATGCACCTATTACACGTGATTACTGAACAATTGTCAGTAGGTATCACGGTATTTTTAGTTAAATTTTATATTAATATCGTTGATTTTGTTGTATAAATCATTCTTTCAAGAAGACTTTTCTCTATTTTAAGCACGCATAAGGTAATATTCATATTCTGTATTAGTATAAATGTATGTGATAACCTATACATTTAATAACAGTTTTCACGGTATCAATGAATATGAGCGCAGCCGTTCAAAAAGCAAGTAAAGCCTTGGGCTGCTCACATCGTGCAATATATAGTGTAAAACAGGAGCAACAAACCGGATTATTATCATGAAATCAAGTCCAAAACAACCTGAAAAAAGGGAAGGCATACGATTGCATACACATAACCAGACATACCAAGCACATATTCGATATAAAGTGCATGGTGCATGGGCAAAATATGCCACCTACAATGAATTCAGTTCTTGCTATTATCAATGTAGATGATGATCTTCTTGATATTAGTCGAGCAACTTTACATAGAATGTTACATAATATGGGTTTCGAATTTTAAAAAGTAGGATGGAAAAGCATATTTGCTCATCGAACGAGATGATATTATTCCGTGGAGGCATAAATACTTACAAGAGGTCAAGAAATTTAGACAAGAAGATACAATATAGTTACTTCTTGCTATTGACCTGTAAAAAATATTGAAAAGGAAATGTGAATAGTGGATAACTTGCAAGATGACATTTATTATTCATTCAACAAATTATCTTCGGAAAATCAAACCTATTCCTCGACTAACTAGATAATTTGACAGAACACCTATACAATAAGTATTTGTATAACTTATATATCCTATATCTGGTGAGATTATAATGCATTTTAGAATATTAGTCGATTTTTCACTAAGAACTCTCTGCTTTTACTCGACGACTATACTAAATTATCGAAACAAACTGTTATATACATATGTAGGTATACCATTGAAAACGTTTAATGCCCATGTCCCAACTCCGGTTGAAATATATTTAACCAGCTTGGAACCATCACATCAGATCGAACACAATAAAAAACTAATTGCTTAAAGCCAATGTATACTCGAAAATTGAATGAATGACTAAATTAAATAATACTCTGGATTACTTTGTAAAAAAAATCACCTATATTTGAATACAAATTACGAAAACGTCTATTATTATTATTTACGTTTTAGTTGGTTTTAGTAGTCATGAAATATAAATAAAGGTTATAATTTGATGGTCTGAAATGTCGAATAATTAACCGGAAATAATAAAGTACAACTGATTGGACGATTTGGCAACCGTGTATCGAATTCCCATAAGAAGTGTACTGCATACCGAGGTTGAGACCAATTTATTTTAAAATTTTGCAACGAAAATATTAATACCGTAATAAGTAATAACTAAATACGAATCAGTAGTAGGTATAGCTACGCCTTTAACGGCGACTGTTTACATTTTACCAAACTAATATTTGCGCAGACTTATCAAATCATTCCAACTCTTATCATATCAACACTTTTCTAAACAATATTCTCTTGACTCTTTGAAAATATAAAGATTATCGAAATGTAGGTTACTTAAACATCTTAGAATAGCGAAAAAAACATTAAAACAAATCTGCAAGGATTATGGGCAGTGTTGAACCGAATATTTATTTCTCACATGGTTCTACTAAAACTTGTAAAGATCGTTGGTTTACAGTTTATTTGTAGATTTTGTATTTACCACCGTTTGAAAGAGTACAAACATACTTATTTAGAGTAGTGTCTAGAGGTTGCAATTAATAATAGCAAACACTACAAAATCTGATAAAGTCGTTATCTCAATAGCTGCATTGTGAATCTACTAAACGTTCAAGTAGTCGTTACATCCTGGGCATTAATATAACCGATTAATAGTGATAAGTGAAATATCAGACAGAAAATTGACATTTATTACAGTATCGTACAACAATTAAATCAAGTAACAAGTTTGTCTAAAGAATACTAAATTAACAAAAATTTTCACAACAGTTGCTGAATATGTACCACCGACATTTAAACATAACTTTATATGACGGTTCATATTTTCGAAAACACAAAATCAACATACCCCCATTAATTTGTGACATTGTCTTGTAATATTGTTGCGTAGAATTTGTTAAATAAGGAAACACAAAATAGTCTAACGGTGTTAAATTGCAAGAACTTGGAGGAAAAAAGTCGTTACAAAGCCTGTTATCGAAGAATTCTCGTAGATACTCCAAAGTAGTGTGTGCGACATGTGGTATAGCAGAATCTTGTTGAAACTATCCTGTTTGAAGTTCATCGTTATGTAGATGTCCCATAAAGAGAATTGGACCGATTAATCAGCTTCTGGACATATCGCCATATTGTCACCGCCTAGTTGTAACAGGGGGTTTGCTCGGAGGGAAGACTCTCTTGGCTGGTACCAAATTATAATAATTAAATAAATAATGGAACCCTGCCTTCTCAATGTCTGTGTAACCCAATTAACTAGTGTACCAATTTTCTTTGAAACACGGCATTATTGGTAACACTTCAGTGGAGAAGTTGCTATTGTCAAGAATGAAATTGGAATAATGGAATAATGTCAATTCCGAAAATAATATCTTTTGTTCCTGAGTAAACATTTTTGTAAAATAACTCAATAAGTAGAAAAACTTACATACACATACTTATAGAAAGTCATACACTCGCATGATGTGTTCATTTTGAGATCTTCATAAATCAATAAGCAACAAAGTCTTTAATTTCTTCTGATTTACTTGTGTTGACTTGTAAAATATAATCTCATTTGTTAGTAATTACTAATCATACTGATAACTATGCCTCAGTTTGTTAATTTCTTCTACATCATGTATAGTTGAAGATTTTAAAATTTAATTCATAATTCTGTAAACATTCTAAAACACCATATATACGTAGTTGGATTATTCTCGCATATAAATCTTTTATGTTTCTACTTTCGCAGCTCTTTCTCTGGTTTTCCTATGTAGTACTACCCTTGACGAATGCAGAATACGTCCTAAATTTGTCGTAAATATGCAATTACTATCGATTTTCTCTACTTTGGCAACTGACTTTTACGTTCCTTTTTAAATTTCTCAATTTTCGCTGTTACTATATTGCTTCAATTGTAATTATGATGTAGGTATGAAGTTTTAGTAATTTTTATTGTACAATATTGCCTACTCTGAAATTTTACCGACTGCAAGTCATAATAAGATGTAATAATATTAGACCGTTCGACTGTCTAGAAGAGAATTGCAATTATATAACGTTGTTATTAAATTTGGAAGACAATAATACTACTAATAACTAATACAGTATTAACGTTATTTACTCCAAACAATCTTAGGCAGCTGAAAAGGCCTGTTGTTGATGAAAATTGTTTATTTAAAATGTCGAATTTTCGTTCGTGGATTCGAACTTCATCAAGACAAATGAATTGAACATTTGAACACAAATCAATTGAACACGAATATTTTCTATTATTCATTGCTGTTCTATTCAATTCATTTGTCTTGATAAAGTTTAAATCTACTAACGAAAGTGCGACATTTTGAATAAAGAACTTTCATCAAAAACTGGCCTTTTCATCTACCTAGGATTATTTGGAGTAAATAGCGTTAACACTATATTAGTTGTTATTAAAACAATTTGTATAATAAATGTATTGAAAAATATCTAACTTAACACTGTTTGTTAGTGCATCGTTAGTAGACTCAGAATTCTATAACTAATATAAACATTCACCATCAAGTAATAAAGGGAAACGAAAATAAAACAATCCTTATATAAGGTTTGTTCCAACATACAGTTTGTGATAATTTGCAGATTTATTTTAGTGCGCATGCGCAATCAGAAATTAATTGCCAACTGTTTGCAATTTGCCTTTGTTGGAACGCTTTAAAAAACAATTTGAAAAATTGAATTTAAGATACAAAAAATCTTTCCAATTATACAAAATTTGAGTTCTCAAAGGCGTCATTTTAAATGACTAACTACTAACCTCGAAATTATAAGGTACCAATGTAAAATGAAATAAGCTACGCAGGCCTAAAGTACAGACTCTGAAAATCAGCAAAGAATTCGCAAATTGTTCTGACTATCAGCAAACAGTTTCCAATCGATTATTGATTTACTTGGAACATCAAATTTCAGTTTGCAGTTTGGTTTGTTGGAACGGCAAAATTACTATTGCGCAGAACCTTGATAGTTTGCAACTATTACTGATAGTTTCGTATTCTTGTTGGAACAAACCTATAATATTTAGCAGTACTGTGTTTATTTGTACCAGCAAGAGAGATACTATAATTTGATATACTACTAGTGTATAAGCAATTGTGTTAAAGCTGCCGGTATTCCCTATTTTAATTTCGATATACATACTACTGCCTAACTCCTACACTTCACAGAAATTTGTGGTGATACTATCGTAAGCAATTTACGCAGATCGTTTCACCATTACGCGATAATTGTAACAAATCTTAGTACATCCACATGAAATTAAAGAAGCACGGGTATTTATTAACATATGGAACGATATACATGTGTATGTATCACTCACGTACGAAATTGCATTTGTACAATTTTTTATGACAAATTCGTTTTCCAATTGTTCAATTTACGCGTGTACTGATCGGATGTTTGCGGTAAACCTCAATAACTATGAAACTAAAATGTTAATAAAAACATTGTTTTATTTACTTCAACGCTACATTTCAGTTCTTAGTGTTGTATTTAAAAGAGCACAATTTAATGGAACAGAAAACGTCTACTGGTTATGTGCTACTAAGTATTCTGGATTTAGTTGTTCAAAATGTTGTAAGTAATATTTTTAGCACTATTTAAGTAAAAGTATTACATATAATGGAACATAAAAACCAATTTACTAACACCCAATAGGAAACGTGGCTTAAAAAATGTTCAAATAATACGAAAATTCCAGGCAGCATATGTCCATAGAATCTTATTAAGTTCTTCATTTTAGTTTTTGTTGCCATCAGTCACTACCTATATAGAAGTGCTAATAAAGATTTAATATTCGTGTGACAATCATTTAGATGCCATAGCCGTTACTGCATACATACGTTGGCCTAGTTCTTTATTTGCTGTTCTTACATTGCTTAATGATCTATTAAAGTGAAGCATACTTCTTTGCAATTTTATATACTCTGGTAGTAAATGCAACAATAAAGAGTCAGATATTATATTACGGCAAATCAAATAAATTATTTCTCTAGCTATCTTGTAACAGGTACACTCTATATGTCAGTACATTTTTAAAGTATGCACATACACAATATATGGCATAAAAACGTACACGAGAATTTTCTATTGTTTTTGTGCTAGATTCCTGTAGCTTACTAACGAAGCTAAACGCTCAAATCAATTTACATCGTAGGCTTTAAAAGCAGTTTAACATATACATACTAAGGTTTAATAATGTATAATTATATATGTATGTTTAAAACCGACTTTACATTAAGACACATTTCAAACGTACGGTCTAAAAGTGTATAAGTGTTCAAATTAAAGTCCCTAAAGACCAACAAACAATGCATTTTGAAAACTTGTTTATATTTTCGTGTAATTAAAATTACAATTTAAAAATGTTGTTTATTATACAAAGTATACCAAGGAACCATACCACACTCAAATTATTTTCTTTTTTATAATTCTAAAATTCAAAAAATTGTCTGATGTAAAAGATCACTTATAAATAGTATTACATATACAGGGTCCTGCAACTGAACTCCGGTCTTTGATTGTTCATTTGCTATTCAAGTGACACGATTTTCTGAAACACACGGTGAAACTATACATTAAGGAGTATGTCTGAAAATTATTTTAGATTATACAGGCTGTTCGAAAAACAATCGGCATAATCAAATATATTTTTTTTAAATAGAACATTGCGTATATTTTTGCAGTTTTGGATGTCACTGACTATTGTCTATACGTACCTATTTTATTTTTTTATTTGCGCTTGTTTAGTGGAAATTAATATTTTTGTTAAAAAATCGATATTTACATAGCGCCATTAAAAAAATCAGCACTGCCACAAATGCGCTGTTTAACAATGAAATAGTTGGGAGTTCTTTTAGCAAGGCACAAATACATCATTTAGGTAAAAATTCATGCTGTTGCGACATACAGGGTGTTCAGAATTCATGATCCAATTTTGGAAACTTTGACTAACTTTTTTAGATTTTTTTTAAATTGGACACCCTGTATATTTTTGCATAAACAGATGCCGATCATAATTGTCAGCAATTTTTATTAATATGTTCCTATGACTATCTATAGTAGTTTTGATAAAAAAGCAAAATTTAAAAATGTGTACGAAATGCATTGTGTAGATAGATACTTAGGTGTTAAATGTGCTATGATTGCATAAAATGTGAAAATATATGTAAATACCGTCACGTATGTTAATATTAATAAAAAGTTGGCTTACTATAGTGATATGTAACTGAATAGAATATAATAGGGTAACAAGCGTTGAATTTATATTTTAAGTCTATTTCACAGTATGAATTATTTTAAGAAAGAACTTGTATTCACGACCCCTCTATTATGCTTAATTGATGCTCAAAACTATCCTGACAAAAGACATTCAGACGAAAGATGTATATTTTTACATAAACGGATGCAGATCTTAATTATGGACAAATTTTATTAATTACATAAATTATGTATGACTATTTCTAGTCGTTTTTGCTAAAATCTTACAATTCACAACATGTAACTAATAACAAAATGAAAGTAACGAAAAAGATAAACCAAACTAAGGAAATACACACTACAATAGAGTTTTAAAATACATTCCATACATTCAAACAAAGAGGCAAGCGATGCCTGAAGGAATTTCCTACTATCCATGAAAGTGATTCTTTTACCAAATTCCTTGAACGAAAGTCCCATTGTTTTCTGTTTCTTCACTAATTTCCTTTTGGCTGACAGTGGGATTTTCTGTCGCCATCAAAAAATAACGATAATTCATTGCTCTCAGTTCTTACAAGTTTTGATCTATTTGCTGTTTTATACTTCACACTTCCCGTTCCTATGAACCTTTTCAACAACATCCTAAAACATCTTTTATCTGGATGTTTTTTATCAGAGTATCTTTGAGCATAAATTCTGCTTGCAAGAAAGCAATTTTTTTCGCTTTCACTTAATTTAAAGATATCTACAAGTTCTTCTTTAGAATTATTCGTACCGTGAAATAAACTTTTACAATATAAATTCAAAGCCTGAAACACTATTATATTCTATTCATTTACATACCACTATAGTAACCCAACTTTTTATAAGTATTAACATACTTGCCAGTATTCATATTTTCACATTTATGCAATCATAGCATATTTGATATCTACGTATGTATTTCAATAATGCAATTCGTAGACATTTTTAAATTTTGCGTTTTTATCAAAAACGACTACAGATAGTCATAGGAACATATCATGAAAAATTGTTCATAATTAGGATGCGCATCCGCTTATGCAAAAATATACAGAGTGTCCAAATTAAAAAAAATCTAAAAAAGTTAGTCAAAGTTTCCGAAATTGGATCACGAATTCTGATCACCCTGTATGACACAACAGCTTGAAATTTTGCCCAAAGTATTTTCTGTGGCTTGCTAAAAGAATTCCCAATTATTTCATCGTAAACATCACATTTATGGCAGTACTGATTTTTTTAATGGGGCTATGTAAATATCGATTTTTTTACAAAAATATTAATTTCCACTAAACAAGCGCATCAAATTAAAAAATAAAATAAGTACGTGTAGACAATAATCAGTGAAAAAATGCAAAAATATACACAATGTTCTATTAAAAAAAAAAATATGTGATTATGTCGATTGTTTTCCGAACACCCTGTATAAGCCAAAATAATTTTAAGATATACTTCTTAATATCTAGTTTCATCGTGTGTTTCAGAAAAACGTTTCACTTGAATAGCAAATGGGCAATCAAAGACCGGAGTTCAGCTGCAGGACCCTGTATATATAGGTACACCTAACAATATGAAAATGTTGTTGTCTATAAATTTGATTGTAGCTAATGTTATATAGATCAAACTAAACAATAAACTCTAAAGGAAGACGACATAACTTTAGGCTAAATTAATAAAAAAAATCATAAATCATAAAGTAAGACTAATATGAAATTCTATTTTGTTCATGAGATTAAACATAATCCAATGACTTTTTTGTCTTTTGTGTTATATATTTTTTTCTTGTATACATATACATATATATATTATTTATCTCAAAAAAAATATTAAATCTAAATACTGTTGCTATTATATTTTCAATAGAATTCATTGATTGAATGATTGATTTTGATCAACGTAGGACGGTCTTTTAACATCCCTAACACTGCGCCCTACAAGGCCTATTGCATTATTCCTACCTTGATTTAGTTTTAGTCAGTTCCCTTGTTTAGGTTTAGCAGCCTGTAACTTTCTCCAACGGTGATTCCAATGCGCTCTGCATAGCAAACCTTCGTTGGCTTAGTGTTGAGCATTCGAAGAGAATGTAGAAGACTGTTTCTTCTTCCTCATTGCAGAGTCTACATAAGGGTTCATCTTTCTAAATCCCCATTATGCAGGTGACCTCTTAGACAGCCGTGTCCTCTTAGTAGACACGTTACTGCCCTCA
>SMLS01067674.1:0-58476 GCA_004785975.1 Popillia japonica
AAAAAAAAACGCAAGACAACTAACAACGATAACAACAAAATGTAGTTGGTTAAAGGTAGAAAAAGACATTATACTACTGTTTCCCATAGTCATATTCACCTTCTGTACAAACGGACAGGGAGTCTTCCAGGCTTGTTGTATATTACATAAGATTTATTCACATGTAAGCAATTGAGATATTTGTTATAATATAATAAGAAGGAACAACAAATTATGTTATATCTAATTATATTAATGCATATCGTAAAAATAAGGAATATGTGCATGAGCAAAATGTAATGTTTAGTTTAGTAGTGGAAAACGCTATTAATTATTACATCAAAGCTAAAATCTGCTCAGATTCATTTTTTACATCGATTTGGCGGACTCAACAGCTGACCATTGTACACTGTTATTTGTTTACATAAATTTGTGATTTATATGAACCTATATACCGAGTTCGTTATCAGGTTAAAGTTTCACTAAATTTACTGTTAGTAGGTGTAATAAAATTTCAGATATGTAATACTAAAAATTACATATAGAAATATATACATATAGAAATATATACATACATGTAAAGATATGCAAGGTGTTGCTAGATAGTTCCAAAAGGAAGAACTTGTTCGTTATGAATTTAAGAAAATAAATATTTTTGTATAAAAGTTTTTGCTTGATTTAAAATACACAAATAGTACTAGACTGTCAAAATAAATGTTGGAATATCGCGTAAAATATGTAGTATTCTTGCGTAATTTTGGGGAATTTTGTCATAATAAGTCATAATATATTAAAGGTAATAAATATATTTCTCAACTTAACTGAACTACTTCCATGTAGTATTTAATTGTGTTAGTATTAATGCTGACACACAAAAAGTTTATGTGGAGCAATCTTATGTAGTATAGGCGAAGCATCAGCAGATACCTACGCAATTGAAAATTTCGCAATAGGTATTGTAATGTTATTTACTCTAGAACACTAAAGAATTTCTAAAACCCTAAAAACGAAATTGCAAGTGATCAAAATTTTCATTAAAACATGTATTTCTGATGAGTCTACATTTAATACAAATCGACATGTATTGTCTTTAACCAACTTAACCGTTATAGACGTCTTCTTAAATTCATATGAATGAAAATGTGTTAAGAACTGGTATTATTATATAGGTCGTAAATATATAACTCCTCAAATCTTACAAACTGTTATCATGAATTTCGTAGAAGGATGGAGATGAAGGTACGAATAAATAGAAGACGAAAACATAATAGAATAAGAAGAAATAATTTCATGTTTTGCTAGCTTGCTAACTGTATCAAACAAAAACTTTTATAAAAAAGTATTCGATTTTTTAAATAAAATATTGCGCGATAATATGTAGTTGACAGTAGTTCATCACATCTATAACAATAATGAAATGTATTACATTCAATGCAACTAACAGCTAGTTGAAAATTATAGGGCACTTATCCGCCAATCCAGTGTATAACACAAGTTCAGACAAGCACTAACTTCTAATTAAATTGAGGAATGGTAACTATTTGACTTGGCACTTATATTTAATGAGCAAATATTTGTGGATGTTAATTAATAAATAATTAAATACAATATATATAATAATATAATATAAATATAATATATAGGTACAATATACATATGTATATGTATGTATATATAACATTACAGAAATAAAATACTAATTTAGCGTTTGACGTTTCGGATGTTATTCCATCCTTTTTCAAAAACATAGGCTGCAGTATATAAATTTTGTAAAAAACACATGAGATCTTCTACACACAGAAGTAATATAATTGGGCCAACACAAATGTAGTAACCGTAATTAAAAAAACTTTTTGGACAAATACAAATATGTTAAAAATATTTTAAAATTCTGAGTTAAAAACTATAAAAATTGTTAAAAACTTTAAAATTAATTAACCATTGTAATCAGAGAAGTGGTCAAGGCAAAAATTGCCACAAAAAAAACCCTAATTCCGTACTAGTCTACGGCGAGTACATTACTAGTATCATCGCAACGTCGGAGTTAAATCCGAGTTCTTCATTTGCTATAACATTACATACATACTAGTAAAAATCGTATAAATGCTATAACCATTATATCTGTTAATTGCAAGTATAAGCAAATTGCCAAAGGCCTGTTGTTTGGAAGCAGCAGCATTTTACTGAAGTTATTTTTTAGAACCATCATATTTTGGGTTATCCAGCAAACAATATTCTGTGTCTAATTTTTAATCGAGCAAATAACAAGTAGTTGATTCATAAGGACAAAATACCATCGATATAACAAAAAATTATAATTAATAAAACTTAACGAAAATTGACTCCGATATTCAACGTGCGCGTTAACGTGATCGTATATCATTGAAAATATTTCAAATACTTGTTTTTGCAATTGTTCTGTGATACTTTGAAAATCATTTGCTTATGATTTATGTACACATGCGTGAGTAAAAATCGTTTTCAAACTATGGATTATAATTATAAGTTGACATGACCGAACGATATGATCACTTTTGTACAATTTCAAAGAACATAAATAAATACATTTTATTTATTTTACCCTGATATTTATTTATTAGAATTACTGTTTTGTTATTGTAGCATACAATTAATAACGATATTTATTGAACATTGTGTACGATTATGATGTATAGGCGTCGATAATACATGTATGTATGTACTTGGAAGCAGTTGTATTTGTTTGTATTTATATGTTGGGTACCTAATATAAATTAAAGAAATTTGTTAAAACCATATATGGCTTCAGTTAATATGATTGATAAAATGTAGTTTCAGGGCTGTATAAATTGAAATTCTATCAATAGATAGGATCTTTTTTGTATCATATTAAGTATAAATTGAATGAACCTAGCGGTAACAATTCAAAGTACCTCATGAGCACCGGTAGCAAAGACGTCAATTTTTAAAAACAACCAAATGAAAGGCAACTTTGAAGTCTCATTTAAACAGTTATTTTGTAAGTCTATGACAAAAAAGATTATAATTAAACTAACTAAAAGCAATTCGTAAATGTGAAAAATTATTAACGAATTAAGCTCACTTACCACGTACAGTCTGAAAATCATAATAAGTATATGATGTTCTATTAAAAATAACTTTGATATGTTAAACTTTTTTGAACCAACCTTTATCTCCATTCTAATCCAAAATATAGTATTACAAAATTACTTAGGCAAAAGAAAACTGAGAAAATAGTCGTGACACACACTGTCCATATATGATAGTAATCGCAGCATATGAAATATGGTAAGATAAAGGGACCAGAAAACCATATACATATAATTGTAAAATTTAAACAATACAAATCAATAAAATAAGGGCTATGGTTACATCTTGTACATTTATACGCATCTAACACTAGAGTTATAAAGTTTCGAGCAGGAATTGAAGCAATACCTTCAATATTTATCCAACATAAAACATTTGATAGATTGTGTACGTCTATGAGACCAGTATAAGCTAATTTATGATCGAAAGAAAAACACTACTTAATACTATTATTTTAAATATCAGAATAGTTCCAAATTGATCATGAATGTAATTTCAGTCACTATCATACCATGGAACCAAACATGCGTTTTCCTCTTGTTAATAGTAAACTAACCGCCATTACTGATAATAGGAAGAAGACTAATCCAAAAAATGACGTAAGAATTCTACAGCGACATCTCCATTTCTTGTCTGCTTTAAGACGCTTCGTTAAAAATTCTGAACGGGGAACATCCAGAGTAAAATCTGCTTCTGGTCTTCCTCCAGGCTGAAACACAAAAGCGTCATTAGTTTGTTGATACTTTCATTTTAATGAATACATTTTATATGTATTATATCATGATATCAACAATTAAATTGGTCAATGGTGGTCACGGATTTTAAAATTATTGTCGTAGCGTGCATCGTAAATTTAGGTACCTAGGTGATAAGTTTTTGAATGTCAAAATCTGTCAAGTTATTGTGTTGAAATTTTCTAATCCTGCACGGTTTTTGAATCATAGTTCTCGCGACAGAGCACAAAATTTACATAATTGAAGCCTATTTTCGAACGGGTGTGCTAGTTAATGGAACTTGTGTTTGGACAATTTTCGAGAGCATTTGCCAGCCGTAGCAGTATTACCGGACAATTTTTATGCATGCCTTACAAATTGTGTTGAAGTATTTCGCGAAACTGGTATGAGGCATAAAAAGGTGCTGGTAGACCAAGAGTTCGTACAAAAGAAGTTATTAATGACGTTCGTCAACGTATGGAAGAAGAGCCTACAAAACCTTTAAAACGTCTCTCTCAAGAAATTCAGCTTTCTTATGGAACATGCCAAACGATTGTAAAGAAGGACCTGAACATGCATCCATATAAGATGCAATCATATCAAGCTCTTCTGCCTGCAGATTACCCCAGACGCCTTGCGTACTGCCATTGGTTTGTTAACAATTTAATGAATGACGATCTGCTGAACCTAACTTTTTTTTCTGACGAAGCTTGGTTCCACCTTTCGGGATACATCAATTCTAAGAATATGCAAATGTGGAGCCCTGATAACCCGCATATTTTTATTGAAACGCTACTACATGCTCAGAAAATTGGTCTTTGGATGGCAGTTTCTCGCAGAAGAATAATTGGGCCAATTTTTTTCAATTTCACCGTCAACGCAGAAAGGTACAGAAATATTTTTTGACTGAATTTGTGCAACAGTTAGAGGATGATGAACTTCAATACGGTTATTTCCAGCAAGACGGTGCAACAGCACATACTACACGAGAAAATCTTTTTACATACGGAAGTTGGGTTTCCTCCGAGATCACCTTGTTTGACAATTATGGACTATTTTATTTTTCCTTATTTAAAAAATAAAATTTTCGCAAATCCGATACATAATTTGCAAGAACTGCAACAAATAATTGTTCAGCAATGTGCATCCATAACCGCCAGAAATGCTGCAACACGCTGTTCACAGCAAGAGGAGGCGCGTAAACTTGTGCATTGAATAAAACGGGGGACATTTCCAACAATTATTGTAATTTAGTTTTTCTGGTTAATAAAAACGTTATTTATTTCATAACTTGTAATTCTTTATTATTTTACAGCTAAACTAACTAGGTAACACATTTGTAGGTTATTGATAATGTCAGTGTAGCTTGACAATGATTGAATTATTTGAAAAGGATGATTTAAACTAAGACAAGCGTTTTATATTCCATGACCAACATTGACCAATTTAATTTTTGATATCATACTATAATTATACTCTCACTGAAAAATAACGATTTTTTACTGTTGTAAGAAGCAAACTTCAAGTAATTGTACAAAACCAGCTGACAACTATGTGTTGGCATCACAATAAAACTTCAATTCCGTTTAGATTTTAAACTTACTCACATGGTCATTACTCTTTGTACTTAATACATTTAAAACTTATCGGAGAAGCCCTGTTGCTAAATCCTCGTTATTTTTCCTAGTTATTTTTCGGAATTTGAACACATTATAATAGTGGTAATATATACACAGTATAAACAATAAACTTATGTAGATACAAAATAATGTCAATAATGCACAAAAGTACAGAATTTACTAAATGTACAACATACGTTTCCTGTTTCTTGTTGACAAAACGTTTGCTTTCCTTCTAATGAAGACTGCATTTCTTATTGAAATTTTATTGCTTTTTGCAGACAGAGATTCGTTAATTGTGTACTGTTTTCTGGCAATAGCTGAATGATTGTTGTTATTCGAAGTAAAACTATTAGGTTCACTTTAATTGTATCGTGCCGCGTTTACAACAAGTTGCATAAGTTTGCATTGTTATTTATAAACGCACTGGCAGTTGTTACATGTTAACATGTGTTAGTACAATTATGTATATAAGCTGTTACACTGCTACCCTGCTCCCCTCGGTATTTGCGTATGTTCTGAGATTTGCTCGCCTATACTGAATTCGCGATTACGGTGGCTCTAATTCTATACAAATCAAGAGGTTTTATTCTGTTAGTGAAGAAAAAAATAAAGAGACGGGAGAACATTAAACGTGCATTCTAACGCCAATTTTGGCTTAAGAAAGTTCCAAATCTTTGGTTGTTTAGTTTTCTTCCGTTTTTGGTTTTGTAAAATCTTATATGGAACAAGCGAGTATTATAAAGCACGTTGGAATTTAAAACTTCGTTCCTAGTCATCGTACATTTTACTTCTTCTGTTAAGTGGTCCGCCATTTGGAAAATCTTTGATAGGTTTCCTACTGTTAGTTTGTCTTTGCAGCTGACCTCAGTTATTACTGATTCCACTTGTGTTATCAGTCAAGTGTTCTCATACTGCGAACAGAATTTTTCCATGGACAGTTCAGCATTGTGCGCATCCGTCCAATGACCTTTCCAGTTGCAATATTTCTTCCTGAAGTTCTATTTAATTTCTATCTAATATTTCTATTTAGTTCTATCTAATATTTCTTCCTGAGGTTCAGACGTTGGGGACGGTATTGATGTTGAAGAACTCTGACAGCATTTTGGCCAAACATTTTTTCATGCAGCACTTAAAGTTGTGTTTGCATTCATGATGTTGTAGGATATCCAGAAAGCACGAAATTTTCAAAGGAGTTCATTCCTGATAAAATATACAGGGGGTTTTATTAAAAAAAACATGTTGTCAATTTTTTCTGTGGTTGCCAAAAGAATATCAATTAAGACATTTTATAAAAAGTTTTGTTAGTGGAAGCGAAACTGGAAAAACATACTATAGATAACAACGACAAATTAATATCATTTAATTTAATTATTTGTAAAAAATGTTAATTGTAATTCGCGCTGCGCTTGCTCGTGCTTTAAATTCGTGCCCATGCTGCTGGAAATTTTATTTCGCCCACTAGGTAGGTAAATAACTATTTATCTTATAATTTCTATTTCCTAAGCAAACATGACACTTACATAATCCTCTTATCCTACAGCGTTCATTTCATATTACGTGGTATAAATATATTCTGAATTATGAACATACTATTCCATATAGGTTACTCCGTCTATGTAATATAATTACATATTTGGATGCTAACAAAGAGAACGGGTGTATATGTTTACATATATGACAGGGTGGAGTGCTGTTACCTCTGCTACGGTGACCAGTGGTGGATGACCTGCTGCACGAACTCGGTAGGCGAATTTCCACGCACAGGGTTACGCCGATGATATCATCATCATGGTCTGCAGAAAATTCGAGAGGATGCAAATCGTAGGGAGATGGTATCAAAGAGAAGGATTAAATGTCAAAATTACAATGGTCCCGTTCATCTGGAGAAGAAAACTGTCCAAACGCCGGTGACCGACTATTTTCGGGTCCAGCATACTAATCTCCAGCAAGGCTAATTATCTAGGTGTAACTTTAGATGCCAAACTGATGTAAAAATCGCTCCTGGAACAGGTTTTAAATATAGCCACGAGGTTCTTCTGGATCTATAAAGAAATCTTTGGGGAAACGTAGGGGCTGACAGCTAAACTGGTGCATTGACTGTACATGAAGGTCATTATACCCTCTGCCCCACCCTCTGCCCCACCTACACTTAACTAGCCTGGTGGCACGAGGTTGGTCTAGGATATGCGGCAAGCACGATATGCGCACGTAGGCACATGATAACAACAAGATAACCCGTCGAGGAAAATCATTGTCTGATAGACGTTGGATTTTCTGTACGTAATACGGGTGTAGTAACAGATTGTATCCTGTTTCTCCGTAGATTAAAATTATGTCCATGTACTCAGTATTCGTATAACTTGCAATAATGTACACATAAAACAACGAATGCCCGTGAATGACTCAACATTCTGCCTGTGTTGCACATCCATTTATGTGTTGCGGTCAAACAACAGGACCGGGCTGAGATTGAAAAATATTATTTTCTTGTTACTGCGTGGATATAAAGTATTCATTTTTTGTAATCTAGGCTTCCATGCCATTAGCTTCAACCCCTTTTTATTTTCATAGACTATTCAGTAAACATCCTGTATATAAAACATTTCATAAAAAATGTTTTTTTTCTTAAAATAAAAGAAGCTTGGAATATTAAATAAAGTCAAAACAAATCGGAAAACATGATGGAAGTTATTATTTATAGCAGCAAAAATATATCTAATTGCCTGAATTAAAAAGAGGAAGTGCACAAAATGACATAATTTTCTAGTTCTCTCTATCATTATAGATTAGACATATTTTTAATTATAAGATGAAAAATATTTCATTGTAACAATTTTCAAATTGCTATTTATTCAAAGTCTACTAATTTTCAGTAGATTCCTACTACAATTATTTTTTATTATAACCGAATGAAGAGTGATTACATAGTTGACATAGTTACAGTGATTGTAATTACTGTAGTGATCAATGCAACGCATACAAATACATTGTTAATACCTCTTTATTAATATGAATGAAGATAAATTACTATTAAAAGTACAATTGAGTATATATTGTTGAGGTAAATAAGTTTAAAATTTTAAGAGGTAATTAAACTTACCAATATAGAATTTTATAACTACATTTCTACTTTCAAGTTATTAATATTTATGTAATTCAAAGACATGTCGAGATGCGGATGAGTATAACATGTTTATAGCATGTATTGTACCTATGTTTATAAATTTGTATACGACATATAAAATGTCAGAGTATAAAACCACAACCGAAACCGTAAGCAATACCCTTTTACTGTCTTTTATCAGATCGTGTTTCGTAGTTGAACAAAATTAAGGTCAACAAAAATGAAGTAATATAAGGTCGATATGTTAAATTTTAAAATTTTACATCTATTACTACATTCACAAGAATATCCAAATGTCATGCCTTTTGATTGGCAGTAAATTCATAATTTTGGAACTATGTAATCAAGTGCTATATTTATTAATAATTCTCTATCCTGTATATGAATATTGATTGTATTGATGTAATTCTGCGACTTTTAACTTTTGATCTGTAAGTTCGTGTGCCTATTATGTGCACCTCCGTCAGATCAGTAACGTATGTAGTTAGTAACTACCGTAAAAAATCTAAAAGTATTTGAATTTTAATGATATCTATTACAGGGCATTTTTATTCAGAATTTATTTATTTTTTAATGCATTTCTTAAAGTCAAGGTTACCTCTATAAGTATACCGTGATATGCACTACTGGTAAAGAAAAGAAAATGTAAGTGATACTGTCGCATATTTGGAATAGTGTGGATGTGCAGCAATGTTATACATCCAAAAATTTTAGTCGAGAAAAGATAGCCAACCATGAAACTATTTATTCTTACGTTACTACTTAAATATACTGTGCAATGTGCAAACATACTCTTCGTCGGTATGTACCCATCATTAAATCACCAATCATATTTTCAACCTATTTGGAAAGAATTGTCGCTAAAAGGACATCAGGTAGTAGCTTTAACACCAAATCCTATAGGAGATCCTAGTCTTACTAACCTCACGGAAATAGATTTAAGTGAGGCTTATCATATAGAAGGACTTAAAGCCTTTCCTACGCTTATATCCAAAGACTTGTCCTCGAAGGATGGCTTTAACCGAATTTTTGAGCTAATGGAAAAAATAGTGATTAAAGAGTTATTGAATCCAGAAGTGAAAAGTTTAATAGCAGATAAACGACGAATATTTGATGTTGTTATAGTTGAAGTACATTATCCAGCTTTATTCGCTTTCAGTGCAAGATTTAAGTGCCCACTTATTACAATCTCGTCTTTTGGGACGTTATTAAATGGCCATGATGCAATGGGAAATCCAACACATCCAGCATTATACCCTGATTTATTTTATCACAAAAAGCACAATTTAACATTTTGGGAAAGATTAGAAGTTACTTATTATGGATTTTGGTTTCGATACTTTTACAAATATGATGTTCTTAGTAGAGCAGATATAATAGCAAAGAATTTTTTTGGAATAGATACGCCTTACATTGGCGATATTGAAAAAAATATCAGCATATTGCTTTTGAATGTGAATCCAGTCTTTTATACGCCCAGACCTAATGTACCAGGCTTAGTTCATCTTGGACATATTTACATAAAATCTGATAGAGAAATATCAAAGGTAAAGTATAATTATTGCATTTCTCCTAATGGTTTTGTATTTTATCTCTTTCGTAAAACGATACGAATATTTATGTTTTAGGATCTAAAGAAAGAGCTTGATGATGCGAAGGAAGGTGTAATATACCTAAGCTTAGGTACGGCATTGAAAAGTACAAATCTATCTCTACAACAAAGAAATATTATACTAAGGGATTTGTCAGAGTTACCGTACAAAATTCTATGGAAATGGGAAGCAGATCATTTACCTGGGCAACCAGAAAACTTTATTATTAGAAAATGGGTTCCTCAACAGGCTATTTTAGGTAATTTAAATAACAATTATTTTGCTATTATATTCTAAGGGTCGCATTTTTCGGTACCGGTCAAATATTAATCTCAGCCCCCATCCATGTCCGTAAAAATGCATCTCTCATTTTCGTATTAAACATTTATAATCAATGTTTTGAAGAAATGTCAATTAGTAGCAACTACTACAATATTAAAGTAAAATAAATACATAACTAAAACACTAGCTCACTTTCACCCACAAACATGCCAAACACTTTGATAATCGCCGACACGTTTCGACAGCGAAGCTGTCATTCTTAATCAAACCAAACAAAAATTACAAATTATACTTAACAGTAAACCTAACAAGGGTAGGTTTCCTGTTAACTTTAATTTGTAATTTTGTTTACCTTCATTATCGCTTACCCTTGTTAGGTTTACTGTTACGTATAATTTGTAATTTTTATTTGGTTTGGTTATCGCCTTAAGAATGACAGCGATTGTGTGTCGGCGATTATCAAAGTTTTTAGCATGTTTGTGGGTGAAAGTGAGCTAGTGTTTTATTTCGACGCCAAGAGATCCAGTGAATATTTTCACATAAATAAAATACATTGTCGAACATCTCCAAATCTTTCCTGTTTTGTAAACAAAAAAAAACATTTCTCGAAAATGCAATTGAATGAAATAGCATACTATCGTACGTAAAAGTTCGAATTTCCTTATTTAAGTTAATTAAACAGTTATCCAATTACTACGAAGTGTAGCGTGAAAAAAGCGACAAATAGCATTACATATGTATGTGATTTAAACTTCAGTTTTAAAATTACTGTGGCTTGCCGTTTTAGAATAAGATTTTTTTTTACATATCGTGCTTATGTAAGGTCTTTACAAAGTGATACTTCAGACCACTCTAATCAGAATATGACAATTCAAAGCAACTGATATATAGCTAGGCGATGATAAACTTTTTTTTCTCTTTTTTAATAACTTTGATAATTATTGTAATATTTGTGCAAAATTTTTAATTTGACCGGTACGTTGACATAAGACGTTAAATTCTGCTTTTTGTACAATATAGAGGGCATATATTCAAAACGGCACGAAACTCTTTTATATCTCGATATCTTACATTCTTACTTCAAATATTTTCAATATGTATTGAAAAGAAATGTGGCTCGTAGCGGTGGAATTATATATCGATCAATATGACGTACAGTAGTCCCGATTATCAGACGTAATGTGACCGGCCTTTTTTCGGATACCCGAATTTTTCGGATAGCCGAATACCTTTTGTAAGCAGAAAATAAGTGCCTTTTCTGTAAAAATGTGTATATATGAACAAAATTGAAACTAAAAATAATAAAGAAATACTTTATTTTAAATTTAAATACTTAAGATTTTTTTAAAATGCATACATACATACATATGCATGTGCTGCAGAAGGTTTATTAACTCTGTATGTGTGTGTTATATTCCCACAAATACCACATACAAGACAAATATAACACACATATTTGTAAACAAAACAAACGTGGTTATGTTCATGGTGTGTGCGCATAATATTTCGGATAAACGAGTAGATAGAATATATTCATTTCGGATAACACGGAGAATTCAAAAAATGATTTCATTTCGGATAAAGCGGATGGGATCATGCTGTATTTCACTATACAGATTGATATATCAGTAATGACTGGCCGACTGCAAGCGAGAGGATCTACGCAATACACGTACCGAGCCCATATTAAGTGACCTCCACATGTTGGTATGCGATAACAACAGTGTTGTTATTGTAGTCGCACTCTACGTCCAATTGGATTTTTGTGCTCGATCGTCGGCTCTATAGGTAATCTAATGTATCACTGAACTGCGATGACTAAAGGAAAAATTGACGTATAAGATGAAGATACATATACCAATAAAATACAATAGCACAGTAGAATATGGCGTATATGCCTTTCTTGTTCTAACTAACTATGTGCATCGTTTATTTTTAAGTTTAGGCATCTATCACTCGCAGACGTTCACATGGTATCTAAAAGCAATATCCATACATCTCATAAAAGTGACACACTGTTTGCTCAGATTTAGATTTTAGAAGGAATGTGAACTACATGATAGATAGACTGAGGCAGTCTATTTTGTTTCAATAAGGTAGAGGTTACGAAGACATACATAGATCAGGTCCATTTTTGCAATATCCCAAAGATGATTAATGTAATGCCATATGTGTAACTGCAAAAACTTGCATATATAAGCAAGGCAATAGCATACATTTTTCTTTAGATGCAGTTTTTGCCACTACAATGAAATTACATTCATAATAATATATGGGTAATATCATTAAGAAGAATATAAAATATAAATTTTCTTTTCTTCGTAATTATAGTTCAACTGTAAAAACGTAATAGAGTTTATTAGTTTCAGAAATGATTAATTGGGATTGTTTGTAATCATTGAATTTCTTCTAAATACCAATCATAAATCTTGGTTGCTCTTTGCAGACATTTTTTCTTATTTGTTACAAACATTTCTCACTCAAACTCGCTGAATTAGCGCGATCGATTCACCACGATGCAGGGAATACAACTACACTACTACTAACCTTAACACCGCACTAAAAACGACCGTTTTCTTCCACCCCCTTCGGTCTCCATTGCGACGACATTCTCTACCTATCGCTTCCGCTCAGTAAAAAATGCGGCTATAGCAAAGGTCGAAACTCGCTGCATAGACTCGCCTATAGAAAACCTTGATGCACCGGTTAATTTCTCGAAACGTTGAAAGATACTTTTGCATATAAATTGCTCTACGTATTTCACACAAATGTGACGAACTTTCCCGTAACATAAATGCATTTGGGCATAGTTTACCTTAATAAATTTAACCATTGCGAAAGAATAAACACACCAATTAGAACAGAAAACATCAAATCACATCAATGAGCGGCCAACTTCCTAAATCCCTTCTGTTATCTAGCAAAGTGTATATTTTTTCTTTTTAACACACTGTATGAGGATGTAGCATAACAACTTACCGTAATTACACTAATACTATACTAAACTAATAGATCGAATTACGTCTTCTATAATGCCTTTTCCTATTTCCAGTATATTTCTATTGGATTAGATTAGATTAGATTAGGGGGATTCACAGCGACCTTCCCGGTCTATTGTGATTCCCAGTAAACCTAGAAGGCGTCCTCTAACTTTGCCCTCTTTATGAGGCTTAACGTCCTTGAGAGCGGCTCCTGTATGTAGCTCTGTGCTGTGGGATATTCTGTGCCCAATATAAGAAACCTTGTCCTTGCCAGGCCTTCGCAATGGCACAGTATATGGACCGGGGTTTCTTCCTCCTCCTTGCAGAATCTGCACATGGCATCTTCCGCTAAGCCTATGTTGTACATATGTCTATTTAGTCTACAGTGACCTGTCAACAGACCTACTAACATTTTGACAGGTTTCCTGTCTTTATCTAGTAGGTTTGTGGTGAATTCAGGCTTCTGTTCTTTTAGGAACTCATTTGCCTGTCTTTGCCCAGGTGATCTGTGCCACCAATCCCTGGACTTGTTGTGAATCCATTCGTTGATGGATTTCCTGATTTGTGAATATTTCTATTAGCAGGGATCCCTAAGGTTCTAACCTTGGGCCGCTATTATTTATTATATTTATCAATGACCTACTGCAATTTTTTTCGTGTCCTGTTCTTGCATATGCCGATGATATCAAATTATTTTCGAGTATTTCTGGCCAGAATGATATGCATCTACAAAACAACATCAACATACTTTTCAATTGGTCTAAATTGAATAATCTACATGTTAACACAGACAAATGTAATTTTCACACGTAAAACACATCCGTACATTTCATCTTACAATATTGGTGGTAATGCTCTCTATAAGATAAATACTGTCAAAGACCTAGGTATACTTTTCGATCCGACGCTATCATTTAACCTTCATATCGAGAAGACTTATAAGTCTGCTTCTCAAATGTTGGGATTTGTGTTAAGGTCATCTAAGTATTCTAGTAGTATATCACTTCTAAAAACCTTATATTTCTCCTTCGTTGTGCCTATGTGTGTGCGATGCCCCCTGTGTGTGCGATGCCCCCTGTAATTGGCGCAAGCTTTTGAGGGATGCTAAGGCATGAATTATTATTATTATTACTAAGTTGGAATACGCTTCCATCATCTGGTGTCCCTTTTATGTCTCTCAAAGAATACCAGTTGAGCGTGTTCAACGTCGCTTCTTAAATTTTTTATCTTTTAAAATAAGTGGTGTTTATCATGGGGCACATCATACGAAGAACTTCTGCAGGTACATCATATACAGTAGAAATTTGCACAGTGCAAGATTATTGGCTAAGCTTCTAAGCAATAGGATCGACTGCATTGAATTACTATCCTACCTTGGATTTAATGTACCTAGAATGGCCTCCCGATCGGATGACACTTTCAATTTACCGACACCACGAACTAATATTCTACTTCGTTCGCCTATATATCATATGTGCAAAAACGCTGATGGGTTCTACAGTGATATTTTTACAAATTCTCTTAGAAATTGAGTTGTACTTTTTATGTAGTGCTATTGATTGAATATGTTATGTATATGAGTTACAAGTATTCACAATGTATTCTTGATATGTCCTGTAAATGGGTAACTGTTAGGCAATAAACACATATTATTATTATTATTATACACAGTTTGCCACAATAATTGCATAGGAATATACAGGGTGCTCGAATACTTGTCTTACAAAATTGAAATACTAGTTGTATATAACATAGGAAACGGAATAAAACAAAAAAAATAATAAAAAATATTAGCAAATGTATAAAAAAATTATTTAAAAAATCAGCAAATGTTTTTAGGTGGGCCTTTACGCGTTAAAAGTGAATAACGGATCCTTATGATATCGTCAGCAGTACGATAGCACTAAAAGAAATCAATATTATTGAGGTAGGTCATTGATGTATTCGACTTTCTGCTGAGCTACACATTAATCCCTATAAACGCATAGTTGTTGATTATTCGATCTCGCTTGCTACTTCAACATCATTAGTCTATCAGTTTGCAGTGGTTAATGCATTGTGCTTCCTTGCCAGTATTTTTATTCGTTTACCGTATAACTACTTACATTAATTTACAGTTAATAGTTCCGTTAAATGTATTTGTATAAGAATTTATGGGTATTTTCAGTTTATTACATAATGTCGTGTGACTTTTGTTTAACCTTTGTGAAAATGCCTTATCATTATACAAACAACGAGTTAAGTGATATGGTTCTTACATATGGAGAATGTAGACAAAACGCAAGAGCTGCTCGTCGACGATACGCCAATTTTTTTCCTTATCGCCAGTTGCCAGCATCAACCACATTCACAAACGTAGTGCAACCGGAAGCGTCAAACTTCAGCAAGGACGTGGCGGTGGTAATCAAAGGAATGTAGACGCAGAAGAGGAAATTTTGAATATGGTAGAAGATGATCCATCTGTAAGCACTAGGCAAATTGCGAGTACAGTAAATTTAGCGCGGTCTACCGTGTAGCAAACTTTAAGAGAAAATCAACTTCACCCCATTCATCTTCAGCGTGTGCATAATCTTTCGGAAGACGACTACCCTCACGAGTGCGTTTTTGTCAGTGGTTAGTCAACCAAAATGCGGACAATCCCAACTTTTTAGGCAAAATTCTATTTACGGACGAAGCAAATTTTTCACGTCAAGGCATATTAAATATTCACAACAGACATGTGTGGGCAATAGAAAACCCTCATGCGATATATCGTACTGACCATCAGCGACGATTTTCCATAAATTTGTGGTGCGGTCTAATAAACAATTTTATCATTGGCCCTTTCTTATTACCGGCTCGTTTGAACGGGGAAAGTTATCTAAACTTTTTGGTAAATGAACTGCAACCACTTCTAGAAGATGTGCCATTAGACATTCGCCAACAAATGTATTTTATGTACGATGGGGCTCCGCCGCACTTTAGACGAGATGTGCGGCATTATCTAGATAACACTTTCGGTGATTTTTGGATTGGTCGTGGAGGACCGGTAGCTTGGCCACCTCGTTCTCCGGACATAAATCCATTAGATTTCGTTTTTTGGGGACATTTGAAAGACTTGGTTTACAACAGAGAAGTAAATAATATCAATGACTTGAGAAATAATATTTACGAATCTGTTGCGCGAATTCGTGAACAGGACGTGTTACCACTAGTGCGTGATTCATTGTTGCGGCGCGCTCATTTATGCATACGTGTCGGCGGTAGCAACTTCGAACATTTACTCCAGCAGTCGAGCGGTCCTGAAAACATCAGACTCTCAGGTAGTGTTTCTAAAAAATTTTATAATTTTTCATTTGTTTTCCTAGCTCCGTTGATGACGATTTTTATTTTTTGTAAGAAAATATCCGAGCACCCTACATACATACTACAAGCAACCAATGCATTTACAGTGTAAAATACATTGAAATATAAATGTTCCAACTATAAATATTCTTCAACATACATGGCATAAGTAAAAAATTTCACAAGAGGTACTATATTACACGTTTTGATTTAGACTAAATGCGGTATAGGTACATATATTCTGGTAACTCCAAACACCACAACTTTTAAATTAATTACAACTAACCCCAGTCACTAACACATGTTAGGGACAATGGTCCTCACTTAGGGTTCCAAACAAGACCGAATTTTCGAGAGTTTCTGGCTCTAAGTTCATCAGATTCTCGTATTTAATTAATTGCGAATTAATTGCTATTATTAATTTGAGACTGACTTTCTCGATATGGTGTTTATTCCTAATAAGATATTGCACTACCGCGGAAAATTCAACTGTGTCAAACCGTAAATGGGCTACATGCTCTTTATAGCTTCTTTGGATTGCTCTTTTAGTTTATCCAATATAAACTTGGTCACAATCCTGACATACAATTTTGTAAATTCCAGACTTTTGGCTCCTTTTTACTTCTCTATATCACTCATATAAGTTCGGTTCAATCACAAACGGATTGAACGGAACTGGGATGAAACGGTAATTAATAAATTTCTTTAACGCGGTTTGCAGATGAGACTAAAGTCGAGGCATTTCTAACGTGCTCTCTATATTGGAGCTTTTTAAGAGTACGGTCGGCATCAGTAGAAGAGAAACCATTATAAATTGCCGCTTTCTTAATGTACTCCAATTCGTTTTGAAATCTCTGTTTAGTTTATCGGAACTTGACTAATCTGTTAACCAAGAAGGTCATTGCGCACATTTTATGTCTTGAACAAGTTCATATCGGACAAACTAAAAGATCAATCGAAACCAGATATAAAAAGCATATAACTATTTTCGATTTAGAAGAGTTAAATCTTCCGCAGTAGTACATCTTATTAGAAACGACCACCATATCGCAAAAAAAAATTCTTTCAAATTAATAAAAGCGATTAATTCACCGAGTGACCCAGCAATTCGTGGAAAATCAGGCTTGTATAAAACCTTCGCTCAGGTATGTGTTAGGAATTCGGGTTGATTTTAGGAATGAATGATTGGTGTTTTATAAGTACATTGTAGAAAAGAAGGTATTTAGCGTTAGTTGGTAAAAATGTTCACTTATTCGAATGACATTCCACGTATCGTCCCAAATTAATTAAAAAAATTGTAGTGTGTTTGGAGTTACCGGAATATACCTGTATTCAACAATCCCACTATCCTTGAAATCACATAGACTGTATACGCTCCAGTGCCCGTCTCCGAATTAAAAAGTTAAGTATTATTAATGCTGGAAGCAGAATCCATTTAATAAAGAGATTAGACATACAAAATATGAATGCTGTACGTGGTACTGAATAACGAACGAAAACTGAAAGCGGTAAAAGTTAAACAGTGCAGACTACAAATTTACGTAGGTACACCTTCCGACAGAATTAATGTCGTCGTCTATAGCGCAGTGTTTATCAAAACTGCTCACCATCAGGCCAAGCAAGCGTTCGGCCGGCATCGGTTTCTATTGCTATGTGATTTATTGGGGTATTAGTATTTAAAACACCGGGGGCAATTGTGTGGATCAGGTAGGAAAATTGAAATTATTTCTTGAAAATGTATATATCGAAATTTAAATATGCTATAAATAGCTTTCTCAGAGGGAGGTGATTGGCAAGGTCATATTTACGCTTAACAGTAGGTAATTAAGTAATTGTATAGATGACAAATAAGGCTGTATTAATAACTTTCTTTAAACTATTTGAACTAAATGAAGTTGATATGCGTATGAAGTTTAATATTACCATTAAATTTTGTGTAATTAATTTGATTATACTTATTTTAAAAATATACCTAGAGACAACAAAACAAGAATAATTTATAAATTCACTATGGCTTCAAGTAACATTAATTATAGTTTTATAAATACTAGTAAATTTTGATTAAAATTCGAAATAATGTTGTATCACTACCAGTAGAATTGCTGTTTGTATAATAATAAAAACAATATGTATATTGTTATGTAAAGTTAGCATTATATATATAATATATATAAACAAGAGTCCAAATTTATGCCGAGGCAAAATCGAACAAGACAAAAAGCACTTTGTAGGAAAATAAAAAATTAACTAGGAATATCAGCTCAAGCTTTCGCGGATAGAAGTTTACAAAGGAACTCAACGTTTTGATTATATTGAATAGTTTATTTCATTTTTAAAGTATATCAAATTGAAGAAAAAAGGTAAGCTAGCAGAAGTTAGCCGGATTTATTTAAATGTTAAGTTTATGAATTATTATTATTATATTAATTAGTTACTTTACATAATAAATCATACCTTTGTAGTATGTATTTGGGTTTGAATTTTTAAATCTCCCGCGTTGGGAGGAAGAACTTAACGAAACAAAATAGTTAAATTTTGTGTAAAGGAACCTGCTTTAAAAATGTTGGGAGAATAGAAAAAAATAGAGTTACTTTGCAAATATACGATATATAGCTTCAAAAAAAAAATATTGGGATAGTTTATTAATAACATTAATGTTTAGATGACGATTTTAAAAATGTTTACTAATAACTATTTACCATTGTAATAAAATTGTTGTTGGTAAGAAGATAATAACAATATTTGGTTTCATTATACATATTATTTATTTAAAGGGACATGCTTACTTGGAGACAACAATAAAATAAAACTTAAAGAAACACAAAAATTAATTATAAATTTATAAAATATTTTAAAAAATTAATGTAATCGAATAATAATGATGAATAATGATTCATATATCTGCAAGGCAGTGTGTAACCTTAATAGTCCTTCTAATTTAGTGTGTAGCAGCAGTTTTCTAACAAATGTCTATGTTTATTATTAATTGTTCTTTATATATAATATAATAAGCAATAAAAACGATGCTTTCCACCGGTACATTTAAATTTTGTGTATTAACAGTATTTTAAAATGACATCTGTAAATTAAAGTAACCTATGTACGATAACCTTTTATATATAATAATAATATAATTATGTCTTGAAAATGTATACATATACCGATATAGTATATGTATACTTTTGCAAGACATAATTTCAATTCTCGTACCTGATCCAGAGAATTGTCCGGTGTTTTAAATACTAATAGCCCAATAAATCTCCTACCTACAGAAACCGATGCCGACCGAAGACGTATTTGGTCAAACGGTGAGCAGTTTTGATAAACAGTGCGCTATAGACGACGACATTAATTCTGTCGGAAGGTATACATCTGTATGTATACATACCATACCTGCATACATACATTTACATACTTATGTGCATTGCGAGCATTTATAAGAAAGGTCTTCTACAGAATATAGAATTGGTAAAATTTGGTTTGCTGCAGTGTAGCACATATACATATACTAGCATCAATTTATTAACACACACATTTATATTACGGTTCACACACACACGTACTTACATGTGGATATTCTCGCAAAGATACAAACCTTCCTCTCTTTAGTAACTGTACAAAATACAAAAGAGTCTTGATGTAAAAATTATAAGTATTTTTTTAAGCATTTTGGTTTAATTATCGAGAAAGCTAAAGATCAGCCTATTAAAGAAATTATATGTGTAAGTACGTAGCTTTGTAAAACTATAACTTCAGTTATACATACATATGTATCAGTGTGCGCACGTTCGACCTGCCGATAGGTCGACTGGAACTGAGAAGCGCTACGTTATGCTCTATGTATATGGCGCTCTCGCTGCTTTATCAATTCCTTCGCAGAAAATTTGCTAATGTCTACTAATGCTAATTAGATAATCTATAAAATTGTTCTAAAATAAATAATTTTTCTTCCGACGTATAATAATTCGTTTTTCTGTATGTATAAAGCGACCCAAAAACGAATACAATAAGCTTAGCGCACATTAGACCGGCTGCGCTGTTGATTATCGTAGTGCACGTCACTAAAATCCTAGATTTCCTTATATTTTTGCACTAAGCAAATTAGTGTTTTCCTCATCCATCTTTACTATGGACCAGCGTGCTGTGAACTACAAGTGTCTAAATACAACTGTCTAAATACAAACACAACAAGTGTCTAAATACTGCAAAATAGATTTTTCACCTAAGTTTTGACAATATAATGCTGGTTAGCGACGGCCGGCGATGCGCTTACTAGACCAGCCCAGCGCGATACATTCCGTCATTTGCCGGCGAGGATCGGAGACTAAAGCTCACCGTACACTAGACCGGCACGGTCCGGCACAGCGCAGGCCGTCAAAAAACGGCGAGGATTGTATCAGCACAAATAAATAGACGAGCGCCCACTAGTCCAGCGCAGCACGGCATTTATTTGTACTGATACAATCCTCGCCGTTTTTGACGGCCTGCGCTGTGCCGGGCCGTACGGGTCTAGTGTGCGGTGAGCTTAACAATTCCGTCCGTCAACGTTTTCGCTGTGCCAGGCCGTGCCGTGCTGCGCTGTACTAGTGGGCGCTCGTCTACTTATTTGTACTGATACAATCCTCGCCGGTTTTTGACGGCCTGCGCTGTGCTGGGCCGTGCCGGTCTAGTGTGCGGTGAGCTTAACGCTCCTTCTTCGAACGCAACACCTTGATGGTAAATCTCTTTCTGGGAGACCTGTTAGTTGGTTAGTTCTTTCCAAAAATAACAATCTCCGTTGTACCAATGCAACGCATTCAAATACAATGTCGAAGGCTGTTTCCTCCTCCTCATTGCATAATCTGCAGATATGTATGTAGGTTCAGCTTTGAAATATTCCTATTCTATGCAGATATTCTCTTAGACAGATGTGTCCTCTTAGCAAAGTCGTCACTGTTCTAAGTTATACTCGCTTAAGAGCTAGCACATCCGCTGTTAATTTCTGGGATGGCGGCCACATCACCCGTTTGCTGTGTAACTGTCTTTCTACGTTGTTCCAGTGTACCTGGTGTGCTTTTATAATCCACTCAATTACTGCACCACATATTGTAATCCTTGGTATTGCCAGACCCCGTTCTTGTCCAGTAAATTGAATTGCAGAGCCTCTTCTTGCGAGCTTGTTTGCTACTGCTGCTGTTATGCCCCGACACCCCACACCAAAGTAACGTTGTTGTGTTTTATGAGAATTTTTAGGTTTTTCAGGCAGTCCCAAACTAGCTTTGAGGTTATCTGGTAAGCTGCTAATGTTTTTAGGGCCGCTTGACTATCCGATAGGATGTGAATCAGCTGAGCCTTTGGTTGCTTTTTCAATGCCCTTCGGGTACATATCTCTGCTAGTATTTCCGTTTGCTGCACGTTGGTATATTGCCCTAATAGAGGGTTATTCAGGCTATACAGCACGGAATATTGTAGCAAAAATAAGTCGCTCTGAACAAGTTTCGTTTTTGTGATATATGCAGCTCTATTACGGGTACTTTTTTAAATTATTTTCATATTATACAGGGTGTTCCAAAAGCTCTAAAATTATCAAAGTTGTGATTTTTTTTATGGAACACTATGGATGTTATTGCATTTTGAGATTCTCCGATCAAAATAAGTGGCTGTTTTAAGAATTATTATTATGCCTAAACCTTAAGGTTTTTTCAGTAATTTGAATTTTCTCCAAATCTAACCTTATTTGCAAATTTCAAATACTTAAGAAGTATTTAAGTTATGTAAGTGAAATTTACAATGAAGTGCACAAATAGATCATATTTTATATCCCAATTATAATAAAGTTGCCATCTTATACAGAGTGTCCAAAAATTAAAAGTAATCAAATAAGAACTTTAAATGTCTATAGCTTGATTAATTTAAATAGGACGCCATATTCCATTTTCCATTTTACCTTGCCAGAAAATGTACTTTCTAATTATCTATCGAATGGTATTTATACCAAAGTATATTTACAGAATACGCCAAATAATAGATTTTTGTATGAATTGGTGTTTTTTAAATAAATTGTTCATGTATCTAGATGCCTGTGCGATTTAATAATATCAGATGATTTAGAATTGTAAAAATAATAATGAATAATAATAAAGAATATCGTTAGCAGTATTACAACATTCCATTTCCAGACACTTACATATTCGTTTTTGAAAACTACTGCCTGGGCAACATCTGGGCCGTTAAAGTTTCAAAAGCGTTTCTTATGTCTATTTCTATATCGCCTAGTGTCGACGGCGTATTATAGACAATTCTTTTTACGTATCCACTTAAAAAAAGTCTGGTGAAGTTAAGTCGGGATATCGCTATTATTTGAATATTGGTGTGATGTTGCTTATTCACATTGAAGATTTACTGTAAAGAAGAGTGCAATGCTCGTAGGTTTCCTGTAAGAAATCATCCCAAGCCAGCCGTTTGTATAATATGACAATAATTTGTAAAAGTACCCGTTATAAACCTGCATTTATCCCAAAAATCAGCCTTTTTGAAAGTCACATATTTCGCCACAATATTCAGTGCCGTATAGCGTGAATAACCCTGTATATATTCTTTATGACTCAAGGTTTCACCATATATACCTGCCCCCAGAACCTGTCGTTCTCTTTAACTCGTTTGCGTACCAGATCTGGGTTTGGATTCCAGATTTCTGCTTTACTCTCCAGTCATCCCAATCTAGAACAACCTTGAACTTGAATGGTTTATCAAAGGAGAGTTTAGAAATCATTGTAACACAGCCCATTTCGAAGATAGGGTTTGTAATCTCAGTGGTTATTCTGGAATGCCCCGAAGTATTCTGGGTTCTTCAGTTTCCACCGCATTTCAGTCTATATTCCCCTATTCTCGCCTCCCCCCTTATGTAAATGTCCAAGGGGAGCAGGTTTAGCGTGGTCTCCATAGCAGCTGTTCGCGTGCTTTTTGCGACACCAGTAATACACAGGCAAGCTAAACTCTGAACCTTTGCGAGTTTTGTAATCGCTTGCTTCTGTGTAACTTTAGTCCACCAAATCAGGCAGCCGTAGGTTATCACTGCAGTGTACAACCAGTGCATCATACGTGATTTTAATCCCCATGTTTTCCCAATTGTCCCTCGGGTGGTCATTAGTGCTCGTTTGCACTTGTCTATCATCTGCATCTGTTGCAATTTAGAGTCAAGGACCAATCCTAAAACTTTTGTTTCTTGACTGAATTGAACTGTTTCGTTATGAAGTGTTGGTGGTTTTAGGCCATCTAACTTCCTTCTTTTCGTAAAAGGCACCAGGGTTGCTTTCGCAGGGTTAACTCTTAGGTTTTCCTGTCTACACCATCCTTCTGTTGTTTTCAGAGTCTTTTGCATGAGTTCTGAAATAGTGCTTGCGTTTTTCCCCAATATCACCAGTATGAATATTGCAATATCATCCGCACTTACAATTAGATGGTTAAAAATTAAATCAATACTTTTATCAGGGCACTTATTCCTTAATGTGATTTTAGAAATAATAATTAAACGACAAATCTTTGAACTAAGCAGTAAGTAGTACACAACCTACCAGATAAAATTCTTGTTGTTTGTCTAGTTGGTTGAAAATTTAATAGATTTCAATGAAGCAACCTGTATAAAACGTCGATATTTGAAAATTTTCCAAATTCTAAATTTGTTCGAAAACGGAGCATATTGTATTTATGTCAACATTCCTAAGTAAATGTCAAACCATATTCAATTTAGAAAATATATGCAGAATTTTCTTACAGAAAGTGGAATTCATAACATTTTATGAAATTCAAGAAAACCACATATATTCACTTACTAACAATAAATGACAAATATAGTTTATCCAATTCGGGAAAAAATTATTTTGCAGATCAAACTGCCGTTGATAAGATGAAATTAATTATACATAAATTCAATAGAGCATCGCGGATTAATTCTCCTTTAGCTCAAGTAATTTTCCATTATGTTACTAGAATAGAACGCTGCAGTTTTGTAGATCGAAACATAAACGAATATTATTATTGCAAGTACTTCTCCGTTATATAGAAAATGCAAAATATGTATATGTGTGTTATATTATATGATCTCCGTAATTACTTAAAAGACACGTTGTCGTATTTATGTTACCAATATTTAATTTAAAATTTTATTATGAAAACGTAAAACCGTGCCAAACAGGGTTTAAATAACGTTTGAAAATAGGATTTGCAGGCAAAAATAAAAAAGAGTAAACCCTTGAAGTCATTAGATTGAGGTTAGATGCACAGCATTTGAACGAGAATCTAGTTAGCGCTCCATTTTATACGCATCAGATAAGTTTATAACCAGTATTTTGTACGTAGATGGAAAATATGGCATAAAAGAATCGAAGGAAATAAGATCAGCATTGCGTATAGACTTCATCATCGTCAGTTATTTAGTAATAGATGCTTCGATCAAAACATGTACAGTCATCTAGCTCATACCTTTATTAACTTGTTACAAAATAAAGCTCCATAACTTGTAACTCAGATAAAGTTCCTGCTTCCAGATCAATGTGAGGGCACCATCTGGCTAAGGATATTTGGTAGGGTACAAACACTTTAGTGAAATCATAGTCAAAACCTATATGAATATGTCGATGCAATTCCGGAGTAAATAAAACATTATACAAATAGAATTACATATACCTATACATTACGTAAATAACAGTAAATGGAGTAGAAGATTAGACAAGTGATTATAGGACGAAATCCTTGCAACGGTAAGGAAAGTCCTGTAATGAAAAACATCAGCGCAAAAATAGCAAAAAACCATGCCCATTTATAAGGAAAACAAAACATTGCTACTATCGGCCGATGGTAATCCTCCCTTCGGTAGGCAGTAGAACAACATGAAATACCGATTTCAAACTTTCTTAATCTCGAAAGAACCTTTTCTCCCACTGTAGCACTAGATAATAGATACATATTTTTGACCTAACCACAATAATGACGCAGGCTGAATTACATTGGACATCTCGACAACTGTCGATACAGTAAATCACAATATGTTGGAAAATAAACTGCATCACATGAGAATCAGGGCACAGCGAGAAATATTGTTCGCTCAGATTTTGCCGATATTTTCATCAGTATGTCTGAGGTCTCCGTTACTTTCAATATTCGCAAAGAATCTGTCACATCACATCACTAATAAAACATCTTGACGTTTCTGAAACAGAATCCCCAAAGTAGGAACTATGGCAATCTATCATAAAGAAACAATAGTGTTTTAATTTTCAAAGGTAAAACGAGTCCATCATATAATTGTACACTGTCAGTCAATATAAATTACGGGATGTAACAGTTGATTTCTTCTACGACTAGCAGTCACAATAATGTAATACCTAAATTTAACATTGCAACTTTTATACTCCTATCCATTAAAATGTATAGAATATACGACAACATGCAAACTGTTAAAATAGTTTACTTTTATAACGTGCGGAAGTAAAAATCAAACAAATCTTGTTAATGCAAAAAAGCAATGCGAATAATGAAAAAATTATTCTCTAAGAAGTCGTATCAATACTGCTTCAGAAAAATGCGGCTTCCAACAATATGTATGTATATGAGAGATGTCCGGTTACTAAACTACGTTTGAGCGTCATATCGCCTACGTCGCTCTGATCAGGTTGAAACTTGCACACGTTTTAGTTGCGCAAATGTACTGCATAGGTGTCTATTGTCATTGCTTTAGGATCAGTACAACGTGTGCAGGGACAGCCGCTCAATGTCAGTTCCGATCTAAACATACTCCAAGTTTGAATTGCGAGCGGTTATTCGTTTTTTGCATGTAAGTGATGAAACACCTACTCAATTTTATAACAAAATACTGAACAGTTACGACGAACGCGTCATGAGTCGAAAGCAAGTTAGCGTTTGGTGTAAACAGTTTAAAAGTAGACGCACAACTCTGGACGATGATCCCGAAGGTGGGCAAAGAAAGCCATCAACAACGAAAACGGATGACAATCAACAAATCACGGCGGCAATGGAACTTTTAACGCGTGATCGTTAGAAAAGCGAATTTCTAGAGTGTATAGTTACAGGAGACGAAACGTGGGTGCACCATCATACCCCCGAATAAAAAAGACTCGATGACGTGGAAACATCTGAGTTCATAAACACCGAAAAAATTCAAAGTATATGCAAAGCATTTTATGGCGTTTTTACCACCGAAAACGATAATCAACAGCAATATTTATTGTGAAACTTTCGAAAAACCACACCAAGCCATTCGAGAGAAACAAAGAGGAAGGTTGATGAAAGGAATCAGGTTGTTACATGACAATGAAAGACCGCACACCTCAAATCAGACGAAGGCCTGGCTTCAGAAACACAATTGAGAAGTTATTGTCCATCCGCCCCCTAGTCTGGACCTGGCTCCTTCTGACTTTCATTTGTTGGGGCCACTGAAAGCTTCTTTGTCGGGTAGAAGGTTTGACGACGACGACTAAGTTCAAGAGGAAATACGGTCGTATTTTAGAAAGCTGGATGGCACCTCTTACGAAGAGGGTATACAGAAGCTTGTGCCTCGCTGGGATAAGTGCCTTAACATTGGCGGCGATTATGTTGAGAAGTAGCTAACAGTTCAGGCTTTTACTTAGCTGATCGTTACTGTTGATTCTGTTTGGTTTCTATAAATAAACCAGTCTATCTGTAACTCATAATTGTACCTTAGTAACCGGACATCCCTCGTACAACACTATAAAATATGTAGCTACATATCCAAGCCCTACCAATGTTTCCCCAACGTGTAAGCCCTGGTTTATAAAATTGTCGAATTCATTGAGGAGATTTAGGTAACAGTTTTTGATTAAGTAATTACTATATTTACATCCGGAAACCCCTTTCTAATAACTTCTAATGTACAAGACGAAACGCGTAGCGTAAATTTTCTGATTGAGACAACGACTTATATTAGGCTTAGTTGCCACACCATCAGTCATTCTATTCGTTGGGAGCAGAAATTTTATTAATGAGTGTTTCCATGGTTTCAATGGTCTAGTGTTTTTACCTCGGGCCGCGGAAGTCTCGATATCGTTTTACAGTAGGATTTTTTGGTTAGTGTAATTGAATCTTAACAATTACATCCTGTGCATAGCCGTATTTAATAACACAATTGTGTACCTATTATTATTAATGAAACGCAACAAGGCCTGCTCCTAACCTGACTTCCAGTGGACTATTAAAAAATATATGGCGACAGTAAATGAGTAGCTAATGACACAAAATCCAGATTTGTGAAGGAATGTTGTTTGAGTTTAAAATTGCGTCTGTATATGTATCTATTAGCAGAACTCCCGTAATGCTTGCTTCTTTGTAGCTCACAGAAACATCAAAGCCTTTATTACACATGGAAGTTTGAGATCAATAGAGGAAGCGATCATAAATCATGTCCCCATGATTGGAATGCCATTTTCTGCAGACCAACCATTTAATGTAGCAGAGGTTGTCAGAAGCGGCATTGGATTAAGTATTAATCCAAACAAGCTGAGAAAAGGACAACTACGTAGAGCTGTATTAGAAGTAGCTGAGAATAGAAAGTGAGTTTTAGAAATTTTAAAATATGACTAAACAAATGAAATTTGTTGCTGCTTATGTATTTATATTATTTGAAATTATATACTCGCCAAACACTTTTATAGATATCATGAGACCGTAGAAAAAATATCCAAAATTTTAACTGATGATGCGATGTCAGGAGTTGAGAGAGCAGTTTGGTGGATAGAGTACGTCATAAGGCACAAAGGAGCATACCATCTTAGAAGTCCTGTTCTGGATTTACCTACATATCAGTATTACTTACTAGATGTTATAAGCTTCACATTTACAGGGTTTATGATTATAATTGTAGTCACATATAGAATCATAAGAATTATTGTAAGAGGTACAATCAAGGTAAAAAAGCAATAAGAAGTGTAAGATTTTACATACAATTATTTTGGAAATATATTTGTTTTACTTGTATAAGCAGGTTATAATAATAATAATAATGTTAATGTTTATTGTCATTTGCTGATTGAAGAGCATCGACATTGTCAGTAAGTAGGTATATAAAAAATACAAAAAAAATAGATATACCTATATGTATATGTATATATGTACCATGGGCGACATAAAAAATGGGGACAAGTCTTAATAGCGAATTTAGCATTATTTAACTATTGTTAGTGGTACTTTCAGTATATTCATGTATTGCTTCTATAGTAACAAGTGAAATAAATCATATTCTAACAAATTGTCATTTAATTTGTCAGTTTTACATTTTAGAAAAAGTATTACGTTTTTAACATGATTCATAAAATAAATTAATAAAAAATCAAATAAGTAAAACTAATATTTTGTAAAACTACCGTTTTGATCAATGACGCTCTGAAGACGTCGTGGCATTGAATAAATTAAATTCTGTGTGTATTCTGGTGTAATTTCTTCCCAACAGTTTTCGATCGCTTGCCACAACTCTTCTGAATTTTGAGGTCTAAAATTGGCATTATTAATTTTTTTAATCAAATTACTCCAGACAGTCTCAATAGGATTCATTTCGGCACTGTTTCCCGGCCAAGGTAATACACGCACTCTGTTCTCTTCAAGCCATTCCGTAACAACATAGGAAGTATGAGAGGGCTGTTGTCTTGTAGAAAAATAAAATCTGCATCAAATATTTGTGTTACAGAAGGTAGCATTACATTGTCTAATATAGTTCTGTAAATATTTGCTGTTAATCGTTCGTCTATTCTCCAACAAATCCCTGGTCCTTGAACGCTGATCCAAGCCCAAACATTTACAGAGAAACGTCCACTTCTTTTTATTTGTTGAACGTATTCCTGTGGATACCTGTTACTGTTACGTGGTCTATATAATCTTCGACTCGACTGTTATGACAGGATTGAAAAATCTTTTCATCTGAAAGATGACATTTTCCCAAAAATTATTATCCATATTTACATATTCTTCTGCAAACTCCAGACGTCGTTGTTGATGCACTTGAGTTAAAACCCCTTTTCTAGCAGCAGAATAGTTTCTTAAATTAGAGTTTTTAATTCGCCGAAGAGCTGTTCTATGCGATGCAGGAAATGCAGTTTCTTCTTTTGCTGCTACAGCGGTAGAAAAGGGATTATCCCGGAGGTAGTTAATAAGTGCTGCATCGTTATCCGCAGTAGTCATCTTTGTTCTTCCTGATCCAACATTTCTTGTTAATCTTGCTTCATTAACCCATCTCTGCTTAATTCGCAATATAGTATTACCCATATTGAGCTCTTGGGCAACTCGTCGTATTGACCACCCGTTTTCCAACATAGTCACCACTCTAGCTTTATTAACTGTGCTTAAATGTTGAGGCATTTTCAAATCGAATTACGAAATTAAATAGATGTCAAAATAACAATCAATGACAATTAATTATTAAATTAATTTCCGATGTCAAAAAAGGACTTTTTACAATAGAGTAATTTAAGTGTACCCATTTTTCATGTCGCCGATGGTACATACATACAACATGAAAATTAAAATATTAATACACATTTGAGTGTAGATATAAAAGGACACGTAATGCAAGAGACAGACAGAAAATGCAAAATTATTTACTTAGATACTAATGAACACTGTAAAATGTGTTATGGAGCAAATAACTAACTACTGCTCTCCTAAAGGCCACGACTGCAGGTATTTCTTTAATTTCCTTCGGTAGTTTGTTAAAATATAAAACAGCTTTATAGTAAGGGCTGTTTTCAAATAGTTTTGTGTTGTGTACAGGCACGCTCAAATCATGCCGGAACCTAGTGCACATGCTATCATAGTTATCACTACGTATTTCTAATAGTTTATTGAAAACTGAAAAAAAAAATAAAATACAAACCATTTCCTTAGTTTCCAATAAACAGATTTGTACAAAGTAATTATGAAGTCAAACAGGAAGTACGTGTTCTTTTTTATCATTCGACAATTCTGTCATCACGACGAAAATGCTAGTGCGATCAACCTCAACGGTTCAATACGCATATATGATATCCTACTTTTCGGGGATTCCGAAAAATATTTAAATATGAAAATAGCTCACAAAGGAGTGCATTATTTCTAGAAATACAAAAAACAAACAAGCAGCGGTCAGATATCCAAAGCTATTTTTATAAGACAAAACTAGAAATTACCACCAAGGCATCAAGGATTCTTGTAATTGCCTCAAACTTAACTCAAACAACATATTATATTCGTAATTGTCGGTAAGTACTCGTCGGCAACAATGGCGAAATATAAAAACGAAGAAATACGACGAATATGCAAACATAAATTTTTGAAAACTAGGAAAATTAGAAACGTAAATCCAAATTTGTATGGGACCTGGGACTGGAACTGTGGCTTATAGATGAATCTACTCGAAAAACTTCTCCAACACCACACTAACACCATTAGCGCTATAGATACGTATTTCAGCAACTAAGTTGCCATCTTCAGTAGTAAACTACACTAAACTAACTTATCTATACATCGGTATTTATACATCTTAATTTTTCGCTTCATGCCCAATGAATAAGTCGACCGAAACAAATAAGTTCCCGATTTGACGAAATAGTCTTTATCATATTAAGGTTATCTATAGTCATGTTATGTCCATTAGTCGACATATGTTGAGCGACACTAGATTTTCCCGGTGTTTTATATCTAAAATGTGCCTTGAGTCGAGTACTAATAGATCGTTTGGTCTGCTCAACATCGTTTTGATCACAGTCGTTACAATTAAGCTGTGTCAAGTGAGCGGTTTAACCGCCGTGAATCGTTCAGTATAAAGTTTGACCAGTGCTGTGACCGAACAGCCGATTGGTAATAGTGATCTGATCACATTTGAAATGTGCCCGAAGCGGTCAGAACGCGTTCAGTCAACGAAACGAACAAAACCGGCAATTCATAAATACATACTACTGTCATCATCAGACGAACGAACCGCTTCAAGTACTGTCAAAAATTCTTTGTTAACAGATATTTTGCATTAATGAATAGGAAAAGCACAAAACAAATCCAAATTATAATTATATTATGGTTGTAGCAATTATAAATTATGTTTGAAGTTAACCGTTCCTCAAAACTACGTTCAGTGAGTAGTTAGGAACTTCTTTAAAACTTTAGCAGTCAGGTTGTTGACTTGACAGCCTTAATTTCATAAATTAACAAACAATAGTTTGTCTTTTCGTTTTCCTCGAAGGGTTTTTAAAGTATTGAAGGATGTCAGGCAAATATTATAGTTTTCAGTTTAAAAATTTTTTAATAGGTCTCTAGATGCCGCATGGAAAGGAAGTTTTATAAAATTCTTTGGTGAGTCTAGAGATAGTAAAGTTGCTGAATTTCTGATGTGTTCCTTATATTTAATGTTGTTAAGTTTTTTTTATAAATTATACTAGGTGAGAAACCATTGTACTTAGCGATATCAATGATCCGTTTCAGTTCAATTTTGAATCTAAGTTTGGTCAAACAAAATTGAACCAAACGGTTGATCAATAAATTAAAAGCTGACATTTTTTGTTGAAAGCTGTGTCTAGATTCGGACATGATAAAGCGGTTTATGTTTCTTTCCTGTATATGTTTATTTCTATTCTATTGTTAGTTTTATAACTAAGGTGTCTAAGAAAGGTATACGAGAGTTCACTTCTTTTCCTAGAGGAAATTTAATGGTTTGGGGCTTACTGTTAAGCTCATACTAAACGACTCAGACTTCAAGCAATGTGGCCTTGCACATATATTTGAAACATTTGACAAATAGTAATGGGCGACTGTAACTAGAGACGAATACATACCAGGTAAATTTCAGGCGAAAAGATTTGCAAGAAATATAGGTACTGTTATGTATATAATTTTATTTGTAATCGTTGCATTTACTCTTTATATTGAGACGTAATGCACATTAAAAATCTTGAATAGATTTCTTAAGCACATTCACCTTTTGTTTTTCGTTCTTTTTTAAAATATGCATACTTATGTATATGTATATATTGTTTGCATATGCATAAAACATCAATGTCTTATACACGTAAATTCTATTTGATATGTTTCTTAATATAACAACACGACTATACATATTTAAAGAACATCTAATGAAACAAAAAACGGTTTGAAAAACATTATTAAACAACCACTTTTTTACAACAGCAAACGGGGTGGACTGGGTTGTTATCTATCAAAATAATTCGACCATCATTTGCAAGTGCTAATATGTAGAATAATATACATGCATATGTCTCTAACACATCTACATAGATGTTAAAGTTTAACTTGTATTAATAGACACAATGTAGTCTGGTCTGTGGAAAGATATCAAACTTCAACTTGCTTCTGTAACTCTTTCACTTGATGTATCTTTCGTCACATACTTCCCTATGATTTCGGAGTCTATATACAATAATGTCGAATTACGAGAATAACGATTTAGGACGGCAAGCCTACAATATATGCGTTTTATTACAATTTGACTCGTTTAATATGATCTCGATAGTACATCACACGGTTTATAAACAACCCTCGTTTCTTTGTCAAAAGAGCACCGCTACTTTACGTCTATAAAAGTGCAACGTTAATACATATCTTATTAAAGGCAACAGTAGAATGGTCTAGGAAATTCATCTAACAATATAAAATTAGTATTAAGAATTAATTCGTGACGGTTATACTTGTATGGCGATTTATACATTACGATGGTAACTTTATAATACGGAATTGTAGTAATACTTCAAACATTTCTAAAGATACCTAAGTCGAAACAATAACATGACGTAAGATAATTACTAATCGGTAACATAGATGAGATGTGTTGTAGTTTTAGTTTTGTCATGTATTTTATTATTTTATCTGTGTATTTAGATGTATACACATATTATTAGTAGTATGAGATTTAAATGTATTTGTAAATATCACATATATATACATTTAATTTATTGCATTATTTTTGCATTAAATCACTGGTTAGTGAAATACTGCTTCTAGTTAAGAAAACTCTGATATGGGTATATCCAATATTATTCGTTATTTACTCGAAGTAAATCTGGAACAACGATATTTATCGGCACATTTACTACTTGTGGAAACAGTAGCTTTGAATAAGGAAGAACGATGATCAGTTGCTTAAAAAAATTATTTTTAGTTTTTTTAGGTTTGTAAGTTTATAAGTTTTCTAGAATAACTCACGTCTAGAAATTCTTTTTGAATAGTCTGAATAAAGTTTTGTCAATTTTACTTATTTCATTTAATTCTATCAGAAATAAGAATAGTAGTGTATTATATTACACACATAGCGTCTTCATTTGAAAACATCCCACCGTAAATTTCTGGAAATCTAGAAAATTATGAAAAATTTCCTGAAACACGTAGAAAGTATTATCGAGGGGGACAACGTTTCATGCAAAAATTGCAGTACATAGTATAGTATCGAGTAATACTTCATCTTAATAGTCTTCTGAAAGACTACGTTTTGGCGTTTAAGTTTTTGAAATTCATCGATCAGTTTTTTTAAGGCAATTTTTTGGTTTGTTTTGTTTTTAATTTTAGGAGCGTCCGGATCAAAAACCAATATTCAAACGTGCTTTAACTTCTTAAGATGTTTTAGTGTTTCTTTCACAGTTATTCTTTCGCGGAAAAAATTTTAAAAAAGCGAAAAAAAAATTATAAGCATGCATATTTTTGGTACGTTTTGATGTCGATTTTGCATTCGTTGACTAAATTTGTTACAGAAAACATAAACAGTAATGCTATAAACGAAAAACAGGCAACAGTATAAAAAGCGGACATATCAGTTTTCCTTTCGGTGCTCTTTGTTCAGAAATATGTACCTACATCGTCTGTTGCTTTAGTATAAATGAGTATTTTATGTGATCAACCCAAACTTATTTAAATAAAACAACAAAAATAGGATAGTTTGTAAGAAATGGTTGAAATTCTATTAATTTATCGAGGCAAAAATCAATGCGGTCGAGAAACGATATCCGGATAATATATGTATATATGTGATAGGTATGTTTTAAATCTTATTCATAAATTTACTAGGTCCGTTGTGAATATAAAACATAAGCAGCCGAGAGTTTTATATGAAGTTGCTCAAGCGGAAGTGTTTGGGTCATTTCAGTATAGGTAAATCCTCGTACTTCATTACGACAGATTTCTGCCACAACTTGAATTTCTTTGGGTGCCGTTCATAAAGTTACAAAATTTCATAAATTCCATCCTTGTAAAATGAAAAAGTGAAGACGATTTTGACAGAAGAATAGAGGTTAATACTCGTAATGCATTTGTACAAAATATCTGTTTCAATGATGATGATTACATTTGATTTACATGGATTTGTAAGTAAGTAAACACAACTGCAGATATCGGAGATAACGGAAACCCTAATCTCCTTATAGTAGGACATACCCAGTACACTGAAGAAAGTAATGTATGGACAGGCATCTTGGGGGACCAAGTGGTTGGGCCATTGTTTAATGAAAATCTAAATAGTGAAGCACATCTGGATATGCTAGAAAATACTATTCGTTCATTGATTACTGACTCTCTTGAAAATCAACTGCATATTAGAGATGGCAACCTCCTACTTGATGAGGATGAAATACATTTTCAACACGAAGAAGCAATGTTCTTCTAGTACGGCAGTGGTTAGACAATGTATTTCCAAATATGGATGTGAATAGGACGAAAAGGACGTATATAATGGCCAGCGAGATCACCGGATTTGACGCCATTTGACTTTCTTCTATGGGGTTACTTAAAGTCTATTGTACTTACCTCTCAACCTGAAAATTTCGAAGAATTTGGTCATAGGATTACTGCAACCTGTCGTGGAAGGCGAAGATTTTGAAAACGTACGCCGCAGTTTGGAACAACGGCTATATCATTGTTCAGCAAACAACGAACAACATTTCGAACGCATATTATATTGATTTTTCTTCAAAAAATACTATAAAAATTTTAACTTATGTTGCTGACACTTTTTTCCACTTCTAGGTCAATTATAACACTTAATTTGATTAAAGATCAATTTATTCAGCAACATAGCAAAATAAGTACATAAAGGTCAAAAAAATACATACCTACGTATGTATTAAAATTTTAAGTAACTATAAAAATAAAAATAAAACATCTTAATCAGTTAAAGTGCATTTCAAATGTGAGGTTTTGTTCTGATGCTCCTAAAATTAAAAAAAGAATAAACTAAAAGATTTTCTTAAAAATTTCGAAAACGAATCGATCAATTTCAAAAAACCAACGTTAAAATGTAGTGTTCAAAAAAACTATTAAAATGATATATTACTCTATACCCTTTTCCATTTAAGATTTTTAAGTGGTTAGCTCCAGGAGGCAGGGTGTTAAAATAGGTGAGCCAATTTTTGCATCAAAAGTTGTCCTTCTCGATAATACTTCTTACGTGTTTCTGGAATTTTTTCATAATTCTCTATGTAGATTTTCAGAAATTTATGGTGGAAAGTCGGTAGCATACGACGCATGCATGTCAAAATTGTTCTCCTACTAATTCCTAGAAATAAGTTTAATATATACTGTAGAGAATGAATTAAGCCACAGAATGGTCATACTAACTAGATTAGTTTTATGGAACCCCTATGTATGTATATGTATGTGTATGTAAAAATAGAAATTATCAAATAGCCGCAACTTATTTTCACACCAGTAATAATAGTACATGATATACATATGTAGATGATCTCACCGGATATTACTGCACATACTATCTATTGTTAGAGAAAGTTGAGAGTTAAGCTGATTATCGAATGTTGGTTAAGCAAAGTATTATATACACATTACATGCGCATGAATAACATGTATTATTACATAATCATCATAGTATATGTGGAAGTCGCCAGCAAAACTGTTTCGGAAGGGACCGGAAACTGGAATCTTTTCAACAAATAACTGCAATATTCTAAAAATATTTTCACTTCTACGTCGTCTTTCCTAAATACGTGAAGTAACGAGAAAAGAAGGAATTTCGACAGGAACACTCCGCCGTATAGTGCGTTTAATGAAAGAAAATATACCTATTACAAGTAGCGGAAGAATATTTTGTAGTAGAAAAAAAACAAAAGAGATCATCGCCAGATTATAAAACTAGCTACAGAAAATCGTAAGTCATCTAGCAGAGGCATTGCACAAGTTCTAGCTAAAGAACGACACCAGGTATGAAAACGTACAGTTTGCAGACGTTTATATGAGGCAGGAATTAAATGCCTGCGACTCGTTAAAAAACCAAAATTAACACCTACGATGAAGAAAGCACGTTATCACTGGGCAAAACGTTACGAAAATTCCTCAGTTGATGATTGGAAGGTAAAATAAATCATACATATATATTTATATTTAATTAATGTAAACAATTTTTGAAACGAGTTTTTTTCTGAATTTCGTAGATTGTGTTCAGTGACGAAGCAAAAGTAGAAGCAGTTACAGAAAGAACTCAGTTTGTAAGAAGACGGAGATCTGAGCGTTTTAATGAGACATGCATGGCAAAAACAGTTAAACATCCGCCTTCCGTAATGAAATGGTCTTGTATAACTGCAGGTCTTGGACAACTCTTCTTTTGCAAAGGGACAATGGAGCAAAAACAGTACAAACATGTACACAATCTAGGCCCTAACGAAGGCCCATATACATTTTTACCCCTTTTTTTCCCCTTGCCATACAGCGCAATCCATAAAAGCTTTTCTAGAGTCGGTGAATTTGCCTGTATTATCGTGGCCAGCAAATTCTCCCGACTTAAACGGTATAGAAAATGTATAAACTGTTTTAAAATCTATTGTTTATAGCAGAAAAAATAATACAAACGGTCAACTAAAAGCCAACATAGAAGATACATACTATATTTGTTTAAGTATTGTATTCTTAGTATATTTGTTTATTCTGTTTATTTTATACTATGGTTTATATCATCAGAATATCGAGACTTGATACCGTACGCACGTGTTTTATTTTTTAATTTTTCTCGTGAATATTTGCTATACTATTTTACATTATCAAATATAATGCCTCCCGACTTAAGAAATAGTACCTAGTGTCGATATTATAAATTTTACTAAAAGTGATGAGTTTGTCGGTATAGTTGGAAAAATTGTAAAACATGAAACCGATCATTTAAACCAAACAAACAGTGAGCTGAGAAATGAAATTGTTATGCTAAGGAAATCAAACATTCAGTGGATACATACATATGTTAACAAATTAAAATACTTCTAATCGAGCTCTCACTAAAGAAAACACTTTGAAGAAGAAAAACGTTACTTTCGCAGAAACTGTTAAATGTAACACAAAAATGCCGATACTTTAAATAAACAAATGAAAGAAAAAGCTACATTCGATACAGATCGCCCCGAAATAGTCAACGAAAATTAAAACAGGGGATCATGGAATATTGTAACTACCAAGTCGAATAAAAGAATTAAGAAGCGTGAAGTCATTCGGCCTTCACAAAATTTTTAGAAATTTTTACTTACTACCATTCAATTTGTTTTCCTCGAGTAAAATCTGTACTAAATAGACCTCGAAAGGCTGCCTAGATAAGTCCGGATATTTATGACATGAAGAATCACTTGTTGTTCTTAAAAGATATTAGTTCTAAATATCCTGTATTTACTAATGATTTTAAGAAACTCGAAATGTTTTATAAGGATTTTTTAAAGACCAAACGACGAGACAATAATGATTATTTAATCAATACAGCTTCAAACAAATCTAGAGCAGCTTGGTCTGTAATACGTTGCAACACTTATGACTCTAAAGTAACTAACACCGCTACATACGTCCGCATCGACGGGCTTTGATAATATTACATCCTTTATTGTTAAACACTCTCTATCTTTTATTGTTCCTGTTATAACTTACCTAATTACTAGTTCTTTCCTGAAAGGTATCTTCCCATCTAAACTGAAACTCTTTGTTGTAAAACCGTTATTTAAAAGAGGTGATCACAATGATCTTAAAAATTATCGTCCTATTAGTTTACAAAGTGTGTTTGCTAAAATTTATGAAACTACAATGAATAAAAAACTTAATAATTATCTCTCAACCTTTGATATATTAGACTCAAACCAACATGGGTTTCGATCCAATAAATGCACCGATTCTGCACTTTGTAATTTTCTCAACGGATTTTACAGCAATTTGGATAATAATGAGTGTTCACTAGGATTGTTTGAAGACTTGTCTAAGGCATTTGACATGGTTAACCATGATATTTTGCTACAGAAATTACAATACTATGGAATAAAGGGTGGAATGGTTTACATCATACATATCTTGCAAATAGACAACAAAGTGTTGTACTAAGTAAGAATCAATCACAATACAAAGGTGTTAGTATCGGCGTTCCCCAGGGTTCTATTTTCAAAATACCCTAAAAAGAGCGGAATATACATATGTTGATAAAAAATGTTCATCTGTATGCCGCTTCAGCCTGTATTATGAATGTGTCTGGTTTATTCATATTTTCATGAATACCAATCTTATTTATGGCGTTAGAAATCTTTAGCATTGCTCACTATTCTGAAAATATTACCGTGTAAAAGCAGTGTTTAGTTTGAATCCTATCTGAAAATTTTCTCCAAATACGATCTATTTTGTGAGTAAATCACTATTTATTTTCACCCACTTCTTTTGATTTCTATATTTGATGCGTAAATAAAATGCAGCATCCATTTTCGTTAACCGAAGTACATACACAGAATAGTCGTTATTCGTGTTAGAACGAGAACGCTGCCCTTTCTCTAACAAAATGCTTACGCGGGAATTAAGCAATGCAATCTAACCAAATCTAACTCCTTTAGGATAAAATTCCATTTTTTCGGATAGACTTCGCTGTTGGGTTTCTCCAAATCAGATAAAATGTTTTACATTTGGATGTATCCTATCTTCTGATCTATGAATTATGCAGTAATGGATAACTTCTTGTCTTTGTGGTGTTAAATCGGTGCTTAACTTATCTTTATTAGACAACAATTCTATCACTTTTTTTTAACTCCAGGTTTTAGATGTAATTTAATCGGGAAAAGAAAACAAATACATTCAATTTGAGTAGAACTATCACTTTTTCGGGTAAATACTTATCTATATTTTAACACCAACTGACAGGATAAGAATTTATCCCAGATATTTTTATGTGTGTACATATTGATTTTCATACTACTGTAAACAGACTATTAGACTACTTCTATCGCGCTGCTACCAATCGCATTTTTTTCCAGGGTTATCCTGTATTATTGTTTTAGAAAGCAAACAGCAGTGTAATAAGAATAGCCATGCTGTTACTTTAGAATTTAAGGACAATACCTCTTGCTGAACTCATACAACAGGATAGCCACATTGTAACCAAAAAGTAATGATTTCTATATTGTGATTCCGCTACTATATTATAAATTCTGTATTCAAGTTATTTATTTATGAGAATGATTGTATCTGAATAAGTGCTTTACAATCAATAACCTCTACCTACGTAATAATTAATATATGACCTACTTATGATACATTATGTCAGTCGGTAATGATAGTATATTCCCATTTAGCTAATAATTCAAACATTGTATCAATAGAAAATATGTAGGTATAACATTGAGTTGTTATAGTATAGAACGTTAAATTATTCAAAATATATTAATTCGTAGTCTGCGTGTCTATCCTTTGATTAAGCAAGATTAGACAAGAACTATCCGTGTAATGGTTATTAAGGAGCTTGAAGTAGACGATCTCCAATGTGTCGTCTACTTCAAGCAACGTCTACGTAAAAGGTTGTTGGGTACAAAAAAAAGAACTTTTTTATTACCGATTTTTTCATGTGCAATAGAATGTAAACATACTTCTAGTATGTTACAAGGAATAACATAAAAGGGTAAAACGAAAAATAATGACTATAGGATGACTTACGACTTAAAAAAGTCAACATTTTATTTCAATTCCAGAGCCATTGCCAATGGTCGGATGGAAGTGAGATTTTAAATATTCATGTATAGGATATACGTCTATTGCATTACATTGCTATTTAATCAAAAGAGAAATTTCTTATGGAAATAAAATGTTTTGAAAATAGCAGTTATGTTGAGTTCACTTTCTGCGCGGCTTTCAAAATTTTTTATTTCCATAAATAATTTCTTTTTTGATTAAATAGCAATGTAGTGCAATAGACATATATCTTATACATGAATATTTAAAATCTCACTTTCATCGGACCATTGTCAATGGCTCTGGAATTGAAATAAATTGTTGACTTTTTTAAGTCGTAAGTCATCCTATACTCATTATTTTTCGTTTTACCCTTTTATTTTATTCCTTGTAACATACTAGAAGTATGTTTACATTCTATTGCACATGAAAAAATCAGTAATAAAAAAGTTCTTTTTTATGCCGTATGTATGTAGGAGGATTGATACTATACTGTGACTAAACAGCGAGAGGCGACAACGAATCTATCCCCACTTTATAAACGTATACCGGGTAAATATGCGTGTGCCAGTGTGTGTAATACACACACGTATCTATATTTGTCGTATCCATATTTGAATATTGTACGTTTATGCTTTCTACATACGTATTAGAAAACGCGAATTAATAACTACGGATCGAAAACTTAAACAATGTTATTTACAGTTTTTTTTGTAATGAAAGAAATGTGAATAGGGAATACTCGCATTTTTCAGAATGTATTTTTTTAAAGAGGTTAAGTAACGTACAGTACGTTCTTTAATATCGTTAAATCATCAGTTACATTCGTTTGCAAATATAAATTATTTTTACAAAAAAAGAAAATAAATATTACTTTCTTCGTTCGCGCTAAAATGAAGCTTTAAATATGGCCGGCGCTGGGACGTCATAATCTTGTTCACCGTTAGGGCCCTTCCACAATAATGTTAATGGTAATGGTAATGTTACATTGGATGTTAAAACTCAAAATGTAGTAATTAACACAGTGTTCACAATAATGGTAATGGTAGTGTTAATGTTAAATCATCATGTTAACGTTAAAAACTATATTTGGATTTCTTAACATAATGGTTAACATCTACCAATGAAAAACGAGTTCTGGAAAACGCGCACTGCTCTAAGTAGAAACCCTATACTAGAAACAGTTTTATTTGTTTACTATTTTGACACATTGGTTAACGCTCCTCCCAGTTGTAGCCGCAAATTTTGAAAATAGAAACCTATTAACGTTAACATTAACATTATTGTGAACAGTCTTCAACGTTACCTACCATTACGTTTACACCTTAACATCAACATTGACATTAACATTATTGTGGAAGAGCAATTAGTTGCCAAGGTTACGCGTATTTATCTTAAAAAAATTCTAGTTGAGTATAGTGTAAGTAGGTACGGAAAATTATATACGAAAATGAAAGGCCTTATTGTTGGTGCATTGTACCTATATGTACAAATACTTCTATAAAAACACCAAAAGAAGTGTTTGTACATGTTCCTAAACAGCAAAGAAGGAAGCTGTGGCTAAGGACTGTGAGACGTTACCCTACAGAAGTATCTGCAACATCAGCCCTTTATTGTTCTGAAGATCACCTCGATATAAGTCCATATACAATTATTACTTTACAAATGAATTTTTCAATTACAGATGCAATATTTGTTAACCCTCCATTAGCCGCGTCTATTGGCGTATCGTGGTTGTGATTAGTCACGTTAGGTCGGGTGGACCTAAAGCTAATTGTTTTTAATTTAATTATTTGTTAAGCTATAATAAAATCAACTTGCAGTGTAACAAATGTTTAGTTATACGTAATTTGCTGACATTATTAAGAATGTTTTATAAATAAAATTCAATGTACTCGTTCGTTAATTCGAAAGTATAGAGAGAATTCAGTGGATTATCACTTCTTTGTTTGTGGTTACCGAAACTTCAGAAGAAAAAACGAAAGACCTTTGACGACTTTGTACAGTAATATATTTTTATTACGATAAAAAAATTAGTGAGTATCTGAGTCTACATTTGCTTGTTAAATTTTTTGGAACCACGTTTGTCCAGCGGATCTAACGAACGACTCGATCTCATCTATTCATCAATTACCGAGAAACTAGGATAGTTGTCGTTATGCAAATTATGCCAGTAAATGTAAAATCAACTTTTTTGAAAAGTTACAGATGCACAGACCGATATTCTAAACAAATTTTGAAATATGTATAACGAAAGAAAGGCGGTATAGGGCCACTGGACCTATACGTGACTAATAGAGGGTTAGGCGCATTTTGCCTTAAATATTTTATTTATTAAATTATAACACATATTTACAAGCACTTACAATTATTTAACAACCTAGGTACGTCTACATTTCCTTAGAAACTACTTCTATATAACTACTTGCACCTGTTTATGCATTCCAATAATATTTAAATCTGTACTTTACATTTTATGGTAGTAGTAAGAAGTTAAAGTGGCCATAACTTGATTAATTTAAATAGAACTTCAAGTTTTTTAACTTATCAAGAAATCTACTTTTTGATTATCTATCCACCAGATTTCTTTTTATGGCAATACATAAAAGAACTTCTCTTGAAATTACAATCCCACAAATGTTGTATAAGTAACCTTTCCTATAAAGTTTTTGCTTCCGCATTATGTTATGGTTAGTATGTTACTGTCATTACTGTTATTATAGACTGTTGTACTATAAATTACATTTCTTATTTTCCTGTGATATTTTTGCCACTTGTAGGTCAATTACAACACTAATTCGAACAAAGATCAACAACAAGTGGAAAAAATATCACATTTCCTGATAAGTTGAAAAATGTGTTGTCTTATTTAAATTAATCAAATCATAGACATTTAAATTTTTTACTTGGTTAGTTTTAATTTTTGTAGACCCTGTATAAGATGGCAAGTTTATTATAATTTAGCTAAAAAATATGATCTATTGATACACTTCATTGTAAATGTCGCTTACCCAACTTACATACTTCTTTAATAAACAGTTTTAATACTTCTAGAACGTATAAGTAAGTATTATTAAAATAAAATGGTAATTATTCTAAAGAAAAACATGAAGACGATCATCTTTGTATTAGGTGAAAGTGAAAAGCATTGTTTCTGTACAAGCAGAACTTATGCTTAAACATATTCTGACAAAAGACTTCCAGACAAAATATGTCTTATTCTTTGATGGAAAGGTTAATAGAAACCGGAAGTGTGAAATATAAAACATCAAATAGATCAAAAGTTGTAAGAGCTGAAAACATTAAATTATCGTATTATTGATGGCAAAAGAAAATCTTACTTCCAATCGGAAATTCCAAAGGAAATTAGTGAAGAAACAGGAATCACTAAAACGTCTGTTCAATAAACTTTGGAACAGAATTATTTTCATAGATATCACATTCAGTTGCACCAAGAGCTTTTTGAAACGGACTCTGAAAAACGAGCGGAACTGGGCGGAAAATAAATTTCGCGAAAATTCGAACTTTTTCAATTATGTGTCCCACTTTCAAAATCTAACAATAAATTTCTCAATCGTTATAATTTTCACTATTATTCCGATCACAATCCACGACTTATCTGAAAAGTTGATCACCAGCATGGATGGTCATTAAATATACATATGAGGCGGTGTTATTGGTGGTTGAGTAATAGGTTCCTCCTTTGCTGGCGCTCATTTAAATAGAGACGCGTATCTCAATTTCTTAGCAAACCTCTAACCAAACTTTCTAGAAGTGATGCCTGTTAAGCGAGGTAGAATATGGGTACCGTACAATAGCACATCTATTCACTTCATCCTGGCTGGAAGGGAGTGTTTAAAATTTCCAAATAAATGGATTCGACGAAGAGGACCGACACAGCGGTCACCTAGATCCCCTAACCTGACCAAAATGGACTTTTATTTGTAGGAACATATCAAAGGGCTTGTGTATCGCGAGGAATTTACAGCTATCGAAAATATAAGAGATTGTATAACAAATGCATTTTATAGCATTGATCTAAAGATATTAAGGAAAGTAGGAGATTCTTTCAGCCATCGCTTGCGTCTGTGTTTGCAAATGAATGGAATGCAGTTTCAAAATCGCTTTTAGTGTGTATTTGCTCAATTATTCACCTTTATTCTTTATAATTACAATGATTTTTTATGTTTATTAAAACAGGTGTGTTTATAAAAATGTATCATGAATTTGGAATTGAACACGTACTAATCATGTGACATAAGTATATAGGTGTGTATGTAATTATTATACACCTCAATAAGGGAGAGATGTATGTATAATAGCATCCTATACGAAAAATACTTTTTGCCACTTGCCAATAAGCCAACAAATCATTACGTATAATTCAAACAAGAAATTATGGAACATAATACATGTATAATAAATATTGTAATAATGGAATGTGTAACATCAAAGCCTGGCATAAGAAAATACTTACACGTAGTAGAATTATACTATTGTTCCCTTATTCTGCTGTATGATAATTATACCGCAACTTTAGTAGTATAAGTATTGTTTCCAAAATAGAATTGTTAATGTCTGTATATAATCTTTACTTGACAAGGTCATTTAAACCTCCGGGCAATTAGTGAAAGTAAGAAAAGCATAGCCTTTGGCAAACAGTGCAAAAGCATTCATGCGAGTACGATAGCTTACTTAAATAAAAACCCGTTCTTCTCATGCAGAGAAAGAATGCGTACATATTGTGATGTAATATTTATTTGGATATGTGTCTGTATTGACTGAATTATTTTGGCGGAGAAAGTGTTCTCAATCAGATTATTCATACAGAAATTCGTTTAGCTCATTGTCCCAGTTGTTGATTTCTTCATAACAACGTAATTCAAAGTGAAATCCCAAAGATTACTGCATAATTCAACGTAAAATTATCATTGTAGCATTGTGCTTTTACAATTGTAGTCCCAACGTTTAATTCATTTAATCAATAACTAAGTAACTCGTTTGCGTATGCGACAATGTTGCTTTAAAACTAAATTTCAAATACATACATTCAAGAGATCTTATGTCCTGTTAAACTCCTATATTAAGCACAACATCACTTTTGCTATTACCTACAATGTAAGTTGGTTATTATTGTCATACAGATGTATGTACCTGCAAACTGCGGCTTATATGTACTTTGTAACATACTTTGATCGGTATTGGCAGTGAGAGACTAAATTGTTTACACCCATAGCATAATAATAATAATAATAATAGCCTTTTATTTTTTCCACGATTATAAACAAAGAAATATATGTATACTACATCAAATGAGATCTACATACCGTTAGAAAAAAACCAGGCGGAGTTCAGGTTACTACAAATTGTAGCGCCTGCTCTTCCACTCAACCTGACTATCCTAAAACTAACCTAATTAGAAAGAGAGGTCATGCTGGATCTTTTTCTAAATATGCAGCGCCTTAACTTACACAAAAAGACAACCACATACCTGTGCTATCAACTATTGAAGTAAAAGACTATTGCCGCATGTATAAAAAGGACGAATATTTTTTTTTAAATATGTGTATCGATGGGCTTGATTTTACGACGGAAGGTATTGAGTTGTATATATTCGTAATTTGATAGCTGAAACACCTTTTAAACTGTTCAAAACGATGGGAAGGTGGTGTCAATGTGCCCTTGAAACGGATATTAATGTTGTGAACGTCCGTCCTAAAACTAATTTTGTTATATAGGTAAGGTGGTTTCCGTGTAGTGACGATACCATGATAAAGGGAAGCAGCGTGCAGTAGTCGTCTATTCCTCATGTTAAGCCATTTAAGGGTGCACAATGTGTGAGAAATGCGTTCTCTTCGCCTAATACCGAATATCAGTCGGAGGCATGAGTTTTGGATTTTCTGAATTCTATGTGAGTTTTTAGATGAGATACACGCATGATATAAGGCGTCGCAGAAGTTAAGATTAGACAGTACAAGAGCTTCACAAAGTAACTGTTTAGATTTTTTATTTAAGAACATTCTGTTACTGTATATCATCCTTAACGCTGTATAGGAACGCTGAACACACAGATTAATGTGGCTATTAAAGTTTAATTCATCATCGAGGATAACACCAAGATTCCTCACACTGCTTTTCAGTGGGATGTTGTTATGATCAACAACAACAGATACTCTGGAACGATAGGAACAGTCAGTCCTATATTTCTTTGAACCAAACAAAATAACATCAGTTTTAGCGGCATAATAAAAGTGAATGCTGTTTCGATACAGATACCAGCCGCTGTATATCACAGTTTAATTTATTACAGGCATCGTCTAGCTGATCCGGTAAGAAAGAGTAATAGATTTGAGTGTCATCAGCATAAACATGACAATCACAGAATTGCAAATGGTTAATAAATGAAGAAGTATAAATAGAATACAGCAGGGGTCCGAGAACCGATCCTTGTGGTACACCACATGTGACAGGAAGAAAGGAAGATAGTCGGCCATCCACAACAACACATCTACTCCTGCCGCGTAGGTAGCTGTATATCAAGTCCTTAGCTCCCGATCCCAAGCCAATATGGTAAAGAATTGCAGACATTAACTGGTGATCTATGGTATCGAAGGCTTTAGAATAATCAAGTAAACACATTATAGTTAATTTACCAGCATCAGAACTCTTAATGATATCGTCTACTATGTTCAGTAGTACAACTGAAGTGTTTTCTAAAACCCGACTGAACAACTGGTAGAATTTCATTCATCATCACGTAGTTCTTTAATTGAAATTCAATTACCTTTTCAGCAACTTTGGACAGAATCGGGAGTATACTAATCGGTCGGAGGTCACTATAATCACTTATGGTTGACTTTTTAGGCAACGGAATTACCATGGATAGTTTCCAACACTCCGGAAATTTATTAGTTTTGAAAACTGTGTTGATAAGATGAGTTAAATATGGTAAAACGTGTGGACAGCATAACTGAATAAAGCTAATGTTAAGACCATCCACACCGGCAGAATGTGTTGCAATTGATTTTATTGTATTAAAAACTGTATTCTCGTCTACAATTTCGAACTCAAAACTGTTATTGTTGATTTTTGTATTTAGATAAGCATTGTAAACTACATCATCTAATTGTAAGGAAGGAATCGAATTTTGAAAAAAGATATTAATGTCATCAACATTCTTTAAATGTGCGGGAAGCTCAGAGCAATGCTTATTAATAAAGCCAGAATTTCTCATTAACTTCCACAAATTCTTATTGTTTGACGAACAAGTCCTAGTTTTGTATTCAAAATATGCCCGTTTTTCACGTTTTATGGCCTCCGTCGTGACATTACGCAAAGATTTATAATAATTCCAGGTCCCTGGCGAATTATTGTGTTTAAAACGTTTGAAAGCACGATCGCGTAAATCCTGCATAATTCGAATAGTTTCTGTCCGCCATGGAGCGGGAGCTCTAGTCAAGCGTGATGTAATCAAAGGCATATGATGGTACAGTAAATTCACCAAGTGATCGTTTAGAAAACTGGCCATAATATCTACATTATCCATATCGTACATGAGATAGAAAGGGATGCTGAATAAATCGGATTCAAAATCGTTATAATTAAAAAATTTCAAACTTCTGTATGTACGGAAACGTGGCTTAGATTTTTTTTCCTTGAGTTTCAAGGCACAAAATATCAATTCGTGATCCGCGAGATGAACACCAATAACTCCGCAGTCAGCAACGAGCTCTCGGTCAGAAATAAAAATCAAATCAATTAACGTTGAACTACTAGAGGTGATACGAGTTGGGTGCTCTATAATTTGAATCAAACCAAACGAAGACATTGAATCTACCAATAAACTAGCAGAAACATCATCATAAATAAGCATATTAATATTAAAGTCACCCAATATAGCAATACTGTCACATTGAGGAGTAAACTCCACCAGAGTGTTCTCCAATTCTTCGATAAAGATATTGGAACTAAACTGTGGCGGTCGATATACAGTTCCTACAATTAAGTTAGTACCACAAATATTAATAGATACCCACAACTGCTCTATAACTTCATTAGATTCCATCAATTTGCAATTTAAATTTTGCTTAACGTACATTGCGACACCACCTCCCCGACCTGCCCTGTCTTTGCGAATAAGCACGTAATTTTCTATATGCAAATATGAGCTATCAATCGTGTTTGTTAACCAGGTTTCACTGATGCAACAGACCGAAAAATCATTGTCTAACAAAATAGTTTTAAACTCATCAAAGGATGGTAACAGAGATCGAATATTTACATGAGCTAATCTTAAGTCTTTAACTGACATGAAAGTGAATCAGCTTACACACGCAGGTATGCAGATAAAAACGAAAACAGTATGAAATATAGACAATGCAGTAGCTATAGGAAAAAAAGCATAAAATAAAATAAAAGTAAAACAATCGAAAGATCCAACAAAGATGTAAGTAATCGCCCCGTATATGAAATTAATTAATTCCAGCACTGAACCTTAGTAAATAAAGTAGCTTATTATGTATATATATAAAAAAATTAATTAATTAACTCTACTTGATTTAATGTTATTTAAATCATTTCAAATGAACAAGGAACGGAATTACCCATTAATAAAAACCTATATGTAAAGCATTTCCTAGATATATAGCTATATTTTATATACATACTTAACAATTCATCTATCACTTAATGTTCTCTAAATCTTGTAAGGAATTAACTTTATGTTTTTTATCTCCCACTTTTACGTATATTGTACCATCCAAAGTATATGTACTTTTTGTTCCGTACCGTTGTTGTATCTCCTTGTACAAGTCGCGTCTGGATTTTGTTAAATCTTCGACAATTACAATTCCAGTACCTCTCAGTTTATAGCGATTTCTTAGAACATTGTACTTACAATTGTAGTTAGTGAATTTTAAGATGATTGCTCGTTTATTATTTCGGCGTGTCTGCAGAGATCCTAAGCGATGTGTTCGGTCGATATTAGCTGGTGGTATATCAATATCTAATTTCTCTTTACATAAACCAATTACAGTTTCTTCAACAATTTCATTTTCTTTCTCGGGTACACCAAAAATGCGAACAATATTACGCCTAGAGTATTGTTCCATGTTGTCAATTTTGTTTACCAACATTTTATTCTCCTGTTCTAATTCTTCGCATCTCTTGCTGTATGTTTTTAGTGCAGAATCGATTTTTTCGCCAATACTTTTTGCAACTAGCACTGTAACACTTTCGATAAATTCGTTGCTATGTATAATATCTTTCACACATTCTTTGAATAAAGCTTTGATATCAATAATTTGACTCTGAGTTAATGGCATAGTGAAGATTGTAGTATTACACGCACTACCGTTGTATAACCGAAATAAATTTAAAACAAGAAACCGCCGAAAATGATGTTAACTTACGGAGCGATACGAACACGTGCTATTCACTGTACATCTCGCTCTCTATTCTGGTAATAACTTCATTTCCTTCGCAATAATAGTTAAAAATATACTTCTTTTACCATATAAAATTCATAAAATAGCGAACCTAACAGTCATACTGCTACTTATTACTTATTAACGTTGTGGTTATCCAATATTTGATTGTAAGATATGTCGGTATTCATAAAAGATTTTGACAGTATACTTTTTTGTGGAACAAATCATGTTACAAATCAGTTTCATTTTAAAGATGCAGGGCACTTTTAAAGGAAATTACCTTTTAAGTACCCCTCGTATATACCTATTCTCATATCAATAAGGTAAAAACTCCATGTAGATTTCCCATGTTTATTTCCTGCAACCATTAACTGCTGATCTAAACTGAACATGTTCTTTAATGGTATCTATAACGTTATTCGTATACGTATTTGAAAAAATCATATCTCTCAAAAGATACATTTGCTTTCGGATTAAAATAGTCTTTGAACTTTTCTTTAATCACATTAATATCTTTTGCTTCAGCTGCGATGAGATTAACATTATTATAAATGTCAATGACATCTGGGCCTATCGTAGACATAAGAGTTGCTGCTTGCACCTCAGGCGGTTTTTTGATGGTTTTTTGCTTAATTGAGTTGCTATAGCATACCATTCAAATTGTTGACTTCATTGCTTCCAACTATTTGACATGTCATTGATATTTAATACTAAATTTTTTGGTGGTCGCATTCCATTGACACCTTCATCAGCCATCGTTACAATATTCTGACACCATATAACATTATTCGTGTATGTTTTGTGTTAATTAACACTCTACACTTGATATATGTATAACTGTATTATTTATTAACACTAGTTTTATTAACATCAAACATGAGACATGACAATATATATCAACTGACAGACTGACGTATGACGCGGCATATTGCGGCATATGTTATGTCATAATTGTGATTGTAATTTACTTTACAGTATCCACTGAATGTGCCTATCTTTATTAGATTAGTCTCACTTTCCCCCATCCCATATACAGGGTTGGAAAAAAATACTGTATATCGCTAGGAACCTTTGAATGTACAATTTAATTCAAATGTTTCTTATAGAAAAATCATATATTTGTGTTAATATAATAATATCCAATTTACATCAAATTGTATAAGAAAACTTTCAAATAAAAGGATTAATAAAACCTTTATACCTAATTTAGAGTGATAGCTTGATGGTTTTGCACATTGTTAGGGAAACTAAATAAAGTGATTCTTGGCACGTGAAAAAATACTTTGTATCTTTAAAACCAAATTACCAAAATCGTTTTCGTTCCTTCTTTTGTTTCATAAAAAAGATATTAACCTAAAAATGTTGCTTAAGTTTTTATCTGTTATTGTTATATAGTTATTATTTGTGAATTTACCTCATCAGACAAAAATATGATCGCATATATAACACTAATAACACACATAAACATTTACAAAATGTTAGGTCTTACTTTATTGGATTAAAATACCTTTAATAGCTCTCAAAAGGACAGATTTTTAAAATACCCAAAACAACAATACAAAAAAAAACAACGATAAACTAGCAGCAATATAAATTTGAGGTGATAATAGACAAGCGCGTGGCATAAACAATATGACAACTGATCTATGCTATGTATAATGATATTTTATTTTATAGTCCAGGAGCTACGGGCATTTTTGGCTTGTGAAAGTATACACCATAAGTTTTTTACCATAGGTCATTACTTATTTATGATGTAAATTTAAGAATAATAGCTAAATAATTAGCTAGGGAAAAGAACAACATGGATTTAGGATATAAAAAGATTAGTAATAATAGATTATTCATTCTTAGAACTATAGTTGCATCAATTTTACAGAAGTATAAAAAGACAAGAAATATTGCGAATAAAATAGGCCAAGGCAGTAAAAAGCAAAACTACAGAACGTATTGATGGCTATTTTGCGTAGAATTTTAGTAAATCCAAGGCAATCTTTCAAACCAAAACGAATTTAACGTAAAATTGCATCCACAAAGAATTAGAAATTGAATAAAATCGAAGGAATACCGCGGAAGAATTGCTGTTAAATTTCCTTTTATATCAGCTAAAAATAATCGAATTCGATTGGAATGGACGAAGGATAAAATTAATTTGTCTATTCACCGTAAAAAACATATACATAATATGGTCAGATGAAACAAAAAATCTACTTTTTGGATCAGATCGCATTATTCGTACATGAACAAAGGCAAGTGAAAAATATAAAGCAGAGAGACCCACCATAAAGCACACTGGTGGTTATTTTGTTGCATTCACAACTTTGTTGATATCTTACTTATATAAAAAAGTTTGATTTTACCAGGAGCACAAATGTTTTAGGGTTCAATGTCATGGGAAGAGTGTGATGAACTCAAATGTATTGATGGAATCACGACTAAAGAAAGGTATTTGAATATTCTTAAAATAAAACTTCGTTGTCTGCAAAAAAAGTAGCCTTAACAATGAGTTTCTATTTCAACAGGATCGAGATCCAAAGCATAGGGCTAAGATTGCGCAAAATTGGTTCAATAGCAATAGGCTACAATTATTGGATTGGCCTGCACAATCGCCAGACATTAATCTAATTGCATATTTTGAATCACGTCAACACTTAATTCTCCCAAGACGATTGTTAACGCTGAATGGATGAGAATTGACAATAACATATGTCAGAAGCTGGTAAAATCGATACTTACACGATGTAAAGCTGTAATTGTAGCACAAAGCGACCATACTAAATAGTAGTAGTAGTTTTGTCACGAAATTCTCGTTCACATACTTGGTAAACTTCCTATACTATACAGATAGGCGTAAATAAAAGTTAAAATTAAGCTTGAAATACATACACATAATAAACATGGATGTATGTATGTGATAGAGAGGAGGAGCTATTGGCAATGTAGTGGGGTACCACTCGTACTATGCGAGAGTCAAGGAATATTCAGGGCTCGCTGTTTGTAGCCTATGGTATTTTGTCTGGACAAACTCTGGGGACAACTAAAATAAAATGCCTTTAACTGTCCAAGAAAAAATACAGATTGTATTATGGCACGCGGGGAATAATTCATATCAAGAGGTACAAAATTTATTTGTAGCAGCATTCGAAAACCGTCTGCCACCTTCTGTGCCAGCTATCCATAAGATTGTTAATAAATTTCGTACAGACGGTTGCGTTAATTCACGGCATAGTAAACGACGCCGTGTTGTCGCAGACGAACAAGAAACGCAAGAAATTATAATTTGTGTAAGTGTCGAAGAACATTCTTCATTGAGCTCCCGGCAAATTGCCACTATGATAGGCATTAGTAAAGAAATTTAAAAACTTGTAAGTCCAATACAATATTTCCCGAGGATCATTGGCGTCGGATGGAATTTTGTCAGCGTGTAATGGACATTGCCAATAGAAACGATCGGTTTATTAGTAATATTCTATTTACTGACGAATCGACGTTTCCATTACACGGTCGACATAACCCATCTCAAGCACGTTGTTGGGCTAGGACAAATCCACACCGAACCTACAACGCTCGCACGCAATACCCACAAAAGCTGAATCTTTGGGCGGGTATTTTATGGGATAATATTGCAGGGCCATTAATGGCACGCTAAATGGAGAAAGGTATCTCGATCTCTTGCAAAATCAGGTAATTCTTGCAATTCGAGCAATACCGAGTGTTAGATTCGAAGATGTTTGGTTCCAGCAAGATGGCTGCCCCGCGCACAACTGCCGTGTTCTCGGGGATTACGTCAATGGTATTTTTCCGGGAAGATGTATAGGTAATCGGAACATCAACATTTGTTGGCCCCCACGTTCTCCGGAATCAACACCCTTTTACTTTTTTCTGTGGGAACACGCAAAGTCGAAAATCTATACAGCTGAAGAAAATAGGGCTGTATGGATATGGCTTCAGAGAACAAATTCTGAAAGTCATACAAACCATTCCTCCTGAAATGCTAGAGAATGTACGAAATGGCTTTTATGATCGGTTAAGGTACTATTATGATATTTCATACAAATGTTAATTAAATTCATAGATGGCTATTTCATATTAAACAAGTCAGTTCACAGAGATCTATATTAATTTTGACGTTTTAATTATCGTGCGTATAGATGGCGCTAATTTCGTTATTTATTTTGACCATATGTTATGGGCCATAATAAAATTATTAGGTACTTGGGACGGGGTTATTTTAGAAAATTATACTATCTCCGAACAGTAACAAATCTCGGGTAAAACGTAAATCCCTACAAATATTAATATAATTATTCTATTCAAAATTTAATGTAAAAGTATGTGTAATTAGATATAAGGTTGTGATCTGTGCTTAAATCCGGTAAATGAGAAATTAAAAACCAGTTTCTATGGAAATCTAAATTTTTAATCTCATTGGATTTTAAAAAGAAATTGAAAAACCATGGAGATTAAGAAGTTATTATTGAAATAATTGCAGTAAAGTAGATACATAGTACAAAATGTATATATAATTCATAAGAGTAAAATTACTTAAACTACAATAGTTCTGGAAATGTGAATTCTCAAAATTCACAGTAACGATTTTCATCTCCAAAAATTTATCAAAGAAGGAGTTTGCGGATTGAATATTCAGTTGTTTATATATATCCTTCCTGTGGAGGGCATCTTCAGCTCAAGAAGAGGATGTAACATAAGAGACAATCACAGAAATATTGCAGGAACAGTATATTGGAAGTGCTTAGTTATTAGAAGATATCTGGATTAAGATAAGTTAAATTTAAGTAGCTAAATCATAGGGAACGCAGGTTAGTTTAGAATTTCCGTTTAGAAAATGTATATTGAATAGAATAATATAGTATGTATTGCATCTACCCATTCTTTTTTACATGTAGAGTTTAAATTAAATCTTTCAAAAATTTTTTGGATAAAGTGAACAGCTCGATAAGTAGGTACAGGTTGATATTTTTGTTTAGAACCCAACGTAACACTACAGTACTTTTTGACACAAGAGGGGCAAACCTTTGAGCACCTTGTATATTAAATTTTGTACATAAATTTCATTATAGAATTTTATTTCGTTTTTAATATGACACCTTTATTTAATTTTTTTAATAATTTTATTTTTGTAACGATTTTTCTAGAGTTTTGTTTCAGTTCAATGTTAGTGCATACATACATTAATTACAAAAGTAAATAAAACCAGGACTACGTTCTAATAGCGGCGGCAATTCTTAAAGGCAAGCGTGTGCATAACAATATCAATCCTTGCATACTAAACTGAGCGAGAGACGAATCTATACGAACTATCCCCACTTATACACGTATTTGTAAATATGAGTGCGCTAGTGTGTGTAATACGGTTGTCGTATATTAACTTTAACTTCAGTCTATCTGTATATCATTTTTGTAGACTCTTTATTTAAGGCAATTCGCCATGAGCAGGATACGATATTTTTTTTAAAATCCTGTATGTATGTAAAAATTATAATAGCCGTATTATACGAAACAACTGTAATCAATTAATTTATGAAAGCGAACTTAGTCCCAGTTGATTGCGAATGTGTTCCACTTAACCAACCAAGAAACCAAGTCTCAAAGTGTAAGTATACACAAACAAATAAAAATATAAAAACTCGTACTACTGGGCAAAATGCCTGTACATACCTACAATGTCTTAAATTTCAACTTACATAATATTCGGTTACAGATCGGAATGGATGTTGATCGAAATATCAGAAGATCCGTTAGCTCATAAGTGAACAGACTTAAGCAGACAAGTAGGTATCGATTACAATTGTAAATTATGCTATTTTATTTATTAAGCTAACAGGCTAACGAAATAAACTGTCTGTAGGTCAGTGGCGGCTCGTGGGAAAAAATTTTAAGGTGTTCTGCAATTTTTCAGGTGCTCACTTGAGTTGCATCTAATTCAGCCGAAAAATTAATAAGCCCACGAAATATTCCCGGATTCTCGGAAGTACCGCTCTCATTATGTCCCCGAAGAGCCAATTCAAAAGCCCCACAAAATTTTATACAATTAATAATTTTTGATAAAATATATCGATTTTTCGACACGTTTTCATTATGTTTCTGTATATTTAACCAGTAAACCGAATCTAATTGAACCATAATATTAGTTGACCCTAAGTAACGCAAATTCCACATAATTATAAAGATGGTTTTTAGAATTATCGTGTCTCAACTCTAATTCAAATGCTCTAGATCCGTGACTCCTATTTCCGTCCAAGCTTTATCACCACCAAAAAGTAAACAGGGAAAACAATATAAAGCATTTTTTTGTTACATCCACAAATCCATTAGTTTTTGAATAAATATCTCTACTAAATTTACTGTATAACTTTTTCCTCTACTACAAGTTTTTTCAATAGTGATATCTAGTAAGGGCCTACCTTTTACTTTTAATTCTATCATTTCTTCATATAAATATTTAAAAAATATCTTTACATTAATTAAATTGAAGAGCACTTCCATAGTTCACAGTTTATATAATTGTCAACAATATCCAGAAACAGAAACACTTGCACTCTAATTACATTAAAACCCTACGTAGATAATCTGCGTAAAATTTACGCATGCGTTTTCAAAGTAATGTGGTTTCTCTTTATTTATCTTAATTATTAATTCTGGCGTTTTTATTTCATTTATATTTAAACAAAAGTAATCAACATTAACTTATTCTAAATAAGTCATCAAAATGCCATAATTTAGCTCCCTAAAAAGCATGCGTCAATTTATGCATAATTATCTTTTACGTAATAATTGAAATATGTTACGTATATGCCACGCTGCGCTGCAGTAAATGCAGCGAACTATCCCATTAAAATTACGGCTTAGTTTTAGACCGTCAAGGGGAAGAAGTGTGCAGCGCGGGTATTTGAAGGAGCTCGCAGAGCCCGTTCGTGTTGCCCAGCTATCTAAAATATCAACGATCGCGCGGAATAGGGTCTTTATTCCACTGGTGGACTGTGTGAGTGAGAAACAGAATGAACGCGAACAACGCGCGCACTAGCCGATGAAATGTTCGGAAACCGATCTTCAAACAGAATAGCGCGAACATGACCTGTGGACATGACGTTGCAAACTTAACTTGTAAAACGACTATTGTATCACTCTGTTATCCTGTTAAAATGGGCAATTTCGAAATATATCTAATGTTTTATTTGTTATATCTATATAATGTACCAAATGTGTATCCATAAACGTGAATCAAACTTCCGTTTCTGGATGATAATGAGTGGTTATGTCTACGATGTTTAGAACGTCGTTCGCGCTTAAAAGTTGGAAGTTGGGCAACTTGTAGCGTCTGATGCGCGTTCAGCGCGTTTATTCTGTTCACAGCAACGCCTTGCCATAAGATGAACTTCCCGCAAGGGTTTGGTATTTCAAGCTGTGGCTTGTGTTCGCAGCTTTTTTATCATTACGACAATGCGAATGCCTTTCAAAATATATTATAAATTTTATATTTGATAAAAGGAAAGGAAGTTACATAAGTAGGAGATTTTTTGGGAACTCTGCAGCACTGCAGCGCTTATGTGCTAGCTGCCACTGCTGTAGGTTGTTGATAAGTAGATTATATACAAGAGACTCAATATTGCAGTTATAACGTTAAAGCTAAAAATGTTGCTCAATTATGAAACAGTAAATTCAAATCATCTCTGAATTGTATTCATTACAGTTCCAATTGCTTTTTATATACATATACAGGGTTTTCAAACTTAAGTCGGCACTATTGCTAACTTTGTTATTATTGGAGCTACAAAGTTGGTTAAATAGGCAAACTAGTGTAGTTTTTCAAGCAAATTACAATGGCATTTAAAAAAAAATATTGACGTACTGGGTCACGTGATATTGTGAAAAACGTAATTTTTTTAAATGGGACACCCAGTATACAGTTCTCGCGGTCGACAGAAAATTTAATTCTGAACAAAAACTTTCCTATGAACTTTTATCCTAAAGTCAATAATAACAGAGTTATTGATGATTGTTTTTACAGAAACTAAAAACAGTATTGTTTATTTTAAGTTATTTTATTAGTTTCGAAAATAAAAAAAAAAACAAGAAATTTTAAATTCAGAGCAGATGCTCAAAAACATCACCCTCTTGCTCCAAGCACTTTTGAACCCGCCTGTTAACGCTTCTAGTAGCCTTAGCAATGATTCTACCATCAATATTATTGATAGCATGGCTGATGCTTTGCTGGAGATCTTCAAGAGTATCATACCGTCTTTCATACACTGCACTTTTCACAAATCCCCAAAAGAAGAAATCCATAGGTGTTATGTCCGGTGATCGGGGAGGCATACGAATAGGCCCGTTAGTTGATAGATATCGGCCATCAAAAAGGTCATGTAATAAGTTATGAATTTGGCGA